>APFE031656195.1:305519-390084 GCA_000404065.3 Pinus taeda
TGTTGGTCATACTTTATAAACCAACTCTCTTGAACACGACACTTTCATGCCACGTGGTTGGGAAATCCTTTACCTAACAGTTGATCAAACCATATTGAAAGTCTTCAGCCGGTTTCTTGGTATTAACTTTGGGTCAATTGTCACCAAACCATCTGTCGTGTCGTTATGTGTTCAAGAGTCAGTGCAAATAAGCCATTCATCTGCAAAATGTCTGTCATCCATCTTGACCATCCCTGAGTCAGTCCTTGCAACTAAATTTCTTCAACTTGATCTATGATTTCATGTCGTGAGCTTGCTTACGACGGATCACTTTCTATCGACTTCGACTCATTATCTAGAAAGATGATCTAGGAATCGTTAGTACCTTGGGATCTGCATGCTTCAATGGCAGGTTTCTCGCCTTTGACGACGGTTTACATCATTGACTTTCGATCAAAGGATTTCGTGACATGTTCGACATCAACACATCTTATCACATTTCATGGATTGTGCTGAGTACTTTGAGAGCCATTGTCATTATTGGTGGTTTCTCTCACGCTTGTTAACAGTTTACATCATTGACTGGTAATCAAGCAGTTTCTACCATGTTCGACTTCAACACATTCAATCGCATGGATAGAATCGTACTGTTTTGGGACGTAGAAATGAAGACCCTAGATCTAGTTTCCACCCTCCAGGTTGCAAGGAATTTTGTATTCATTATATTATGGACTATTCATAAACAGATGGCTGCATCCATATACTGTGTCCACATGTGTTTGTACTTATGATGTGTTACGAGATCATTCCTATATCAGAGCAGTAGTTAGTCTTCTAATCAGTTTTCAGTCTCTTAGTCAGTTTTTTTCTGAGTATGGGAATGCCTACCTCAGCGATGATATGATCTCATATATATATTTTGCATTGAATGTTTTTACAGGTTCCAACCGGGCTCTCCGCAAGATGATCCTCGAAATGATAAAGCACTTCACTCTTCCTATATGATAAATAAAAAATCCTCATATACTACAGACTTCGCACTTTAGGGGGCAATCTGTTACACAAAGATATCGTCACCTTGATGATTATTTGCAGTCGGTGTAGGTCTATCACCACCTATACCAGCTTCCTAAGAAAGTCTCAAACCTCAGCTCTTCAAAACAAGCTTGAGAAAAGAGAGAAAGACATCAAAAAAGCAATGTAACTTTGGTTCCGCACTTTCTCTTACTTTTTCCTGCGGGCCCGCACCTTTTGTTCAAGGTATCTGCGTACTTATACGCTCTGTATGTAAAGGGGAATGTGCGTACCCCTGTAAAAGTAAAAAGGCACAATCTTTATCTTAAAAAACTCATCTTGGGTTAATTCTAGAGTTTTCTAGAGGCATTTGTGACGTGGATTGTTCGCTCCAAGTGGTTCATGCATCCCATCATAGGAGGAACTAATCCCTTGTTGAGAGGAGCTATCCCTTTGAAGGAGGACTCTATCCCTTTAAAGGAGGAGCTGGTAACTGATCTCCATTGCGCTATAAATTGAGGCATTGGGTCAGTGGCCAGGGAGGTTAGAAGCTGAACTTTTGAGGGTAAATGCTAGTGAAATCAAGACTTCCTATTTGAGCTTAAGAGGAGAGATCACATACCTTATTGGCCTCATTAGGGAGTGAGTGAAGCTTGTCAAAGTAGAGGAGACTTCTTGTTGGACCCTGGGAGGAGCTTGTACAACATCAAGGAAAAGGTTGTAAGGTTCTTCTCTTTTGAATTAATACAATCAAGCTCATTTTTCTCAACAAGTATCTCATGTTATTTGTTTCATGGACTCCTTGACTTTCATGTTAAATATGTTTTATAATATTGGATATTCAGGTGCTATTTAATCGTTTGCCTTGTTTGCGCTTGCAGGTTTGCGACAACGGAACTTACTTGGATCAAAGGAGCGAAGGCATCTCCAAACTTGCGTTGGACATGAGGTAGGCTCTAAACACATTTGTTTTCCATTATTTATAAAGCGCATTTAGAGAAAGATAGTGTCTGGTTGGTTTGTTTGTCATTAGGTCTTCATTAGATTCTAGGAAGGTCTATCTTGTCCGCAAGATCGTCTCATTCCGCGTGACAAGGGCTTAAATCATGAAAAAACATCTGTATTATGATTTTTGATCTAGTGTGGGAGTGATTATTGAAGGTGCATCCTAATCAAGATCCAAATGTCCATCTTGATCAATTATCTTGCTCTTTAGCCCTAACAAGGATTGAAAATGAGGATAGAATCATGATAATGTTGGCCTTATCATTTGTAGGCCAAGCTAAAGATTGGTATGATAGCCTCCCCCACAAGATTGCTATTGATTATGAATATTTTCAAGATGTCTTTTTAGAAAGATGGGGTGGCACCACTCATGAAGAACGGATGGCTCATAGATACCCCTCTGAGGCAAAGCTACATGATCAAAGGAATAATCTTGAAAAGAGCCTTGGTAAGGGTGTGGGAGATGCCTCAGGTTCCCTTTTAGTGTTTAAAGAGAACCCTCCTCCCATTACATGTGACAAGACCTTAGAAAGGGGGGTTGGTGAAAGCTTTGGTAATCTAGGTGATGATTAATCTTAGTCAGGTCCACATGACGAACCGAATGACTTTGAGAACATCTATGTCGAGAAAAATGAGTCTATGGAAAGTGAAATTGAGACTAACCTTGCCTTTCTCAAGGATAGTACTCTCGATGATCCTCCTTTTGAGAACCTTGAGGAAGGTGGTCCCATTAGCTCCTTAGAGGATGACATTAAAAAATATTTCCATATTGAAAAAGAGAAATGGGAAATTGTTGGTCCTCAATTTGACTACGCTCTGGTTTATGACACTAAAAGGAAGGATGAGGTTGAAATTAGTCCTCCCTTTCTCTCCGCCATTATTTATGAGGACATATCCATCTATACCTTTGGGAAGGAGAATTATTATTTTCCCTTGCATAAAAAGGATCAATTGGGGATGATTGATTCTAATTTTTAAGAATACCTTATCTTTCGTACCAACAATGATAGGATTGATAAGGCCCTTGTTCATACCTACTTTCCTTCTGATTATGGGAGTATATTCAAATCATGTGAACCTCTAGAGTTGGATTTTCAGGAAAAGGATCCCGTTGAGACTTCACCTTCCCCTTTTCCCTTTTCTATTGTTCTTCATCTTGAGTCTTCATCAAATTATCTCCTCACCCCTTATCATATGATCTCAAGTAACCATGAGCACAAGTATAGTTTGAAGGAGGAGCCCCTCATTGGTTATACTTTACCTCCTCGGACACACCATCGGGGTTTTGATTACTCCATGACCTCCTATCTCCAATGTGACCATCACCTCGAGAAACCCATTTGTTACACTCCTTCTTTCCCTAACCCTTTGTTCCCCTCTCATCACAACCTTGTGGCATCTACAAAGCATAATATTAAAGACAATGATTGTGATAAAGAGTTCTTAAGAGTGATCATTCATTCCACCATTGTGTACTTAGAAGGAAAGTTTGGAACCTCTAGATTGACCTATTTTCTTTCTCCTAGGGCATCCATTTACCTCGGATGGAGATCATATTTTCCCGCCTCCCACCTGCTTCATCATTTCATGTGACTATGTCCACATTCAATTTGGGAGTTGCTACATGAGTAATCATACTGGCATACACATGTATAATGATGTGATGATATGTTGGTTGCACTAGCTTTATGATTACACTCAGTATTGACCTTACTATATATATGTTAGGGTAGGATGCATTGCATGATGATTTTAGCATTACAATTAACATAATATGGTATTTTCATGGTATATTATATGCATCTAAATTAAAATTTGCATATTTTATTTTTCTGTATATTTTATGGCCTAACATTAAGCATGTGCGATCATGAGACACAACGAAAGCATGTTGCTCATGTTCTTCATTTATTATATGTGTAGGTAATAGTTCTACGATAACCAAGAGAATGTTGGAGTTCTCATGACCTCCCATTCGAGTAGCTTCGTCCACTTTTCGAGAGATCATGTCCCAATTGGAGCCAGATGCTACCCATCATTTTATGGGTGATACCCCTATGAGAATTTTTTTCTCCAAGATGGTCCTCAGCCGGCAACCAGCAGCCCCTTACATCCACCAACTGGCTCCTTGTACCATTTCTCTGCCACCTGAGCCAGCCATGTGGTCCCTAACCCATCTGTCATGATCGTATGTTTAAAGGTGGGCCTCCCGAACCTAAAGGTATGCCTTGTTATTTGATAATTGAGTATTGTAGTCTGCTTATCATGGACACTTTTGGGCATGGAATAATGGGGGGATTTGGTATAAAGAGTGGGCTAGGTTTGCGCTCTTGCCCCCAATGCCCCTTTTGGATGTTAACCTTGGGTTTTAGACTCGTGGGATCTCTTTTACTAACCATTTGGCTTCAGGGATGGTATTTCATAGGAAACCCTTATTTTAGTTGCATGGTCCTACTCCCCCATCCACATATAATGCCCCATTTCCACTCATTATTACCCCATTCATCATTTCTCCCCCCTGGGTCCACATTCCTCCATTGGGCCCACATAACGCTAGCTCTCCCCTTCCCCTTTCCCACACCTTGGGTCAGGCCTGGAATGATGCCCCAGAGGCTGATGCAACTAAAAATAAAAGTAAAAGCATAATTGGCCACATTCAACAGGAAAATATACCACAAAATGCAAAAGATGGTCAAGAAAAACACATTTAGCACGTGGGAAAAAGCTAATACATGAGCTATACCCCATCATCATTGCCATCACCCTGGTTCCTACAGAGTTTAAGAGCCTCCTTCACCATATAGGAACCCATGATTGTCCCAACCCCTGGTGGGTAATGAACCACCCTACCTTAAAAGGTGGTACCCACTGCTATATCTCACACATCATGTTCTTACCCCTTGGGCCCCGAGCAGTTAATCAAAGAAAAAACATAAAAAGGCAAAAGTCATATAAAGAAGGGTGGAAAAATCAAAGTCAGGGCACCTCATGTACCACGATTGCTCCCTCCTATACATTATATACCCAAGTGTGGGTTTCCCTTTTATTAGCTACCCTTGTACCCCAGCATGTGGCCCATGGCTACCCCTTCTCATTCCCTACTTCCTTCACCTCTCTATCGCGTGCCACCACCTTTTAAAGGATGTAAATTGAACATATTATTCCCTTTAGAAGTAGAAACCACCTAATAGAATACTTGGTTAGCCCCATTTGGATTTTGGAGACATTGGCACATCCCGAAGCCCATTATGGAAGGGCGGGCCATTATGAAGTCCCCACCTATGTTCCATGGTTGGTAAGCTCTTTTACTCGATTTCTCTAATGACGTGTTGTACTGGAAGGTTAGGTGACGCATTGGATCTTATGCAGGATTGCAGATGGTCTCCATCTTGGGTTTGGTCTCTCTATATGGGGTCCTAACCCTCTAGAGGGATACATTTGAACATGTAGGGTGTGTTGGGAGCCATGGGCCTCCGCATCAGTAGACAACACTCCATGGATCCTCGAGGGTGTCCATGGATTGCTCGAGATTCACCTATTGGACGAAGAAGATGCACCTAGTTCACCTTTTCCCAACCAACCCTACGGATGCAACATGCACTTGGCAATTGACCCAGGATTTGTAGGATTATGTGGCATCACCTACACCATCATTGGAGCCCTTACAGATGATCTACAGGCATCTTCGACTTATTTGGAGACCCATGAGGTTATTATTGTGCCCCCACACCCACTAGAAGCACCACAGGTTTATTGTTTGGAGAACAAGGGACCAAACCCTTGTCCATCACTTTTGAGGGTCCTATTATTCATTATGGCACCTATGGACCTCACTAAGCCTATTGGAGGGCCCTACGACATGAATTATTTATCATTTCAACTCTTAAGAGGCTTATTATTTCATTCGTGAGCTAGTTTGGTGGGCTTGTCACCAAAAGTTAGGTTATTAGCACATTATTTTATTTTTGGGGCTTATGTAGGCCTAAGAGACTACTTCGAGCTCCTCATTAGTGTATAAAGACAAGTGAGATGAGTTCATTCTCTCATCATCACTTTGGGTTGGATCTCTCTTCTCTTTAGAGAATTTTGCACTTTTTCTTAGAGGATGAATTGGAGCATGGATGAATTTTGATGTTTGGATTTGGTTTATCTTATCTTTAAGCTTCTCTATTGTCGCATTATTGATGGTTGGATATGTTCTATTACATGTAAGTACACACTTTTAATGTTATTTGTATTCTAGTTTGTCATGTACATTGGATTGGGAATTTTGCTATTTTGTAGGGCTAATTGTTGCATGCATTTATTGCTTAAATTATGGAATTGTGTCTCTATATAACATATCTCAATATATGGGCCATGTAATGTTGAATGAAATTTTCTATGGATAATTCTATCAATGAATTCATCTTTATAATCTGTTAACACCCAGGTTGTTCCCTGTGACTCCCAAGGGAATACGGCCGGGGTAACCACTAACCAAGCTTTAGATTATAGGTCATAGCCTACCTATAATCAGAGAGGGCTCTCTCTTTGAGTTTTGGCTCTGTTTGTGAAGATTTTAGGCTAGTTAAAAGTTTTAGTTTTATGTTTGAGACTTTGGTTGGTGAACTGTTGTTGTAAGAAGGGCATGAAGTGTGTGGAAGATGCTAGTCCATTGGGCATATGGAGTCAGAAATGTGAGACAGTCCTGGTGCCTGTGATGGAGAAAGTTTTGCTGCAAGCCTAGATGGCTATTCTTAATATTAATTCTGATTAGTGAGTGACAACAGTGGGAAATGGAGTTACGGACAGTGTGATAACAATTTGAACAACAATTTCTACTTAGTAGCATACATGAATTACTAAATAGTAACTGTGAAATATTCAGGGTTTATTGGAGCAGTTAAGAATTCCAATTAAACAGCTGAAATCATAGAAAACATCTATAGTAAAGATAGATTGAGATCAGGGTGTCTCCATGGACAAATCCCGAGCTATTCTTTTTCTTTCTTCCTAGATTTAGAACAACATATGAGAGATGTGAGTTTAAACAAATAATAGAACATTAACAGAGATAGAGAATACGTATTATACTAAGCCATAGCACTAGAATCCTGTAGCATTCAATGGTTCCAAGACAGCATGCATCAGTAAGACACAATTCCTGTAAACTCCAAGCTTTATTTATATCATTTTTCCAGAAATTACAGCCGAGTTCTTCTTCTTCAACAAGGAACAACAACAATTCCCACCCTTTGCAAGTTTATGCGAGGGGGAATATATACAATCGGTTTTACAAAATATCTGAATGATGAGTCATTTGGTAGATTAAATACGCTCACCAACTTTACAAGATAGCAGATAAGGAAGTTATTGCTACCCTAAATGTGAGATAAATAGTCTTTAATTCTGGCAGAACCCTTCTTGACCTTTGGAGGACACTGAATCGGTTGAGCATTCTGCATTGATGCTGAATGATGTGTCTTTATACTCTGTCATGCTGTAGCTTTCTCGACCCTGTTACCTATAACTGTCAGCGTTGCTTTTAGTGGCCGAATCTTCCTGCTGAGTTGGCTCATTCCCCTTTTTTCAATCATAGTGTATGCATCATATTTTCTGAATATGATGACTTATATTTTTCGATGACAAAACTTTGATGAAAACCTCCTGCTTATAGTAACAACTGTATCATTGAAGTCCACCATTCCTGTGTAGGCAATTGATGCCTCAAAATTGCATCTAAGGTTTCATCTGCCTCCGTGTATTTGTAGAAGTTTGGAGGCACTTCAAACAAATGGCTGATCTCATTCATAATAAAAAAATAAGTTCTCTATTCTGTCATAGAGACTTTGCCCAGATGCTGGCCCTGTTACCTGTGAAGTGCTTGATCCTTGACTGATCTGATTGGTGGCAAATGTGTTCACCCTTTTTGCATAAATCTCATGTGATAGCAGTCTCCCCGCACTGTTCAGCAAGCTAGGAAGACCTTTGCCCTGTAATGCTGCAAACTTGTCCATGAATTTGTTGACCTCTGTTTGCATGTCCTGGCTTCTTCTATCCAATGTCTGCACCAGGCTTTTCAATGTAAGGACCCTCTTTATCAGCTGGATGGTTTCTGTTCTGTTGGAGATTCCAATTGCTGCCAGCTGAGGACCTGTCCGGTTACTAAGCACATTGATCATTCTATTGGCTATCTCAGGCATACTGCCTAGACATGCCCTTGCTCTATGGACTTCCTTCTGTGCCTTGCTTATGAGCTCCATTTGCTCATGGATGGTCTCAATATATTGCCACTGATCCGTTATTGATTGGCCAATGTGGGTCCACAAAACTGTCCTGACCTCGGCCACCACTTTGTCAAGGGTGAGCTCTTTCTCCAGCTCCTTTATCTTCTCTTTGAGAGCTTTTATTTCTCTCCCTTTCTCAGCCACATTTTGCTTGGATTTGTCATATTTTTCATTCAGCTTAGCCAGATTCTCCTTGGCTCCATTCAGTTCTGTCATCTGGGCTTCGAGGACCTTGATTTCACTCATCAATTTCTGCATATCGAGGCTCGGAGCCTGCTCTGAGGTTGGTGCTGGTGCTGATGTTGATGTTGATGGCGCTGTCTGCTCTGTGGGAGGAGCAGTAGTCTGTGGGGGCTCCTCAAGGTTTATGACCTCTGGAGGGGGCTGAGAAGTCTGACCTCCTTCTTTCTGTTGTAGGGTTGCCTGCAGTGCAGCCTCTGTGTTCTCCAGCTTCCGTTCTGTTTGCACTAGCTATTTGTGCAGTGCTACCAGCAATGTTGCTACCTCCTGATCTTGTCTTTGCTGGGCAACCTCTTCTGTTTGAGGGTGAATGGTTGCTGGGAGCTTCATCTTTTTTCTTAAAGATGCAAGGTCTGCATCTCTTATTTTGAGCAGCGATTGTATGGCCTTTGGATCCTTTGGGTCATGCCCAAGCTCTATGATTATATCCTCCAAAGACCTGATCCTGTTGTCTTTGGCCTGAGAGGATGCCTTCTCCAACTCAAGTTGGGCAGCTGTATTGTTTAGGTTGTTTTCCAACCTATTAGCCAACAATGTTTTATCTGCCAGTGTTGCATAAACCATCTCACCCGTTTGCTTGTGAAGTTCTATTTGATCCATAGGGTGGATGTCCTTGGCAAGAACCTCAAGGTTGGTTCTTATATAGTCTGCAGCTGATTGTGGCTGCAGCATAGTTGGCATGAAATGACTCATGGTCATTTTCCCTTCTGTGATGTCATAGGCTGACGTAAGCCTTTGTTGATTGGTAGGGGCCATCTTAAGCAACTGGTTGTAAATTTGGAGCCCGAGTGGCTCATTTCTCCTTTTAATATCAATAAATTGTTGCTTGATACCTGTCTCTGCTCTCCTTTGCTGACTTGAGGAGCTGACCTCTCCTCCAAGAGCTCTTTCTTGTTCCTGCTGAAAGGAACTGGCAGATGCCTCCATGCTCGGTGGGCCCATGCCCAATGATTGCCCCATAGGCATTTCTTCCTCGGAGCGGGGATTTAATCTCTGCCTTTTCTCCCCTTGATTTGTGGACGTGGTGAGGGGAGTATCCTGCTCTCTATCCCTCTTCTTTCCCTTTTCCTCTTTTTGTGGAGTTTGCAGCACTGAGGCCTCCACTGTCTTTTCTTGCCCAGAAGGCATATTCTCTTGAGCCTATTGCTCAGTAGGTGTTGGGGCTTCAGCTGTTTGTTCTTGCTGTATAGGCTGCCCCTCTTCTTGTTGTTTTTCTTGTTGTTCTACCCCCTTTTCTGCTTGATGTTCTGTTTGCTGCTCTGTCCTAGGAGGTGGCTGTTCCTGCTCCATCTGCTTGTCTTTATCCTTGCTTGATTCCTGTTGGGCAGTTCCGACTGCTTGCTGCTGGGCTGTGGAAGATGAGGCAGCTGCTCCAAGTTGCCTTTGACAGGAGGAAGAAACCTGCCCACAAGTTTCCAAGTCGGCCTCTTTTTCAATATTCTTCGCTTCTCTTTGTAGCATTTGCTCTTTACCAATTGGATCTTCTAGGGTGCCCTCTTTCCAGCTTAAAACATTGGCATACTGCTCAATATGAGGCAGTTTCACGTGAGCGTAGCCACCCAATTTGTATTTTATCCTCCTGAGGGAAATGAAATGATTAGGGTCATAAGGCACCCATTTGAAGCTGGTTTGTAGTTTGAGGGTCTCTAGGATCATATCAGCTTCCTTCCATCCTTCCTCCCTTTTATTGTATAGAAAAGGGCCTAGCTGATTTCTCACCTTTAGTTGCACCTTCTTGTTTTTACTTTGGAAATGGACAAAGTCTGCATTTCCAAACTGCCTAAAGTACTCTAGGGCAAAGAGTCTCATAGGGACATATCTTGGTAGCCTATAAGGATTCAACTCACAGCCATATATTTTGATTACTGTATGGTTTTGGTAAAAGTACCAATCACCAATGTTGTAGGCCTTTGAGAGGTGAAGAATTCTTTGCATTTCCTCTGTCAATCTGGGAGGAGGGACACCCAATAACAAGGTCATAGCTGGATGGATGAAAAGGTATATGAATTCACAGTAGGTGTAAGGTGACTAAGCTAAATGATGAAAGACTGAAGACCAAAACACTACAGACCTTGGGCTTCCTTGGGCATTTAGCTTCTTGAGAGGAACAGGGAAGGCATCAGGCTGAAAAAATAAAAATAAGTGATAGATGTACCTAGTGTATTTAAACACCTTTTCCCTTTCTAGATTCATCAATTGTTCATGAATCTTATTGGCAATGTATGTGGCAAAATCATAATGCACAGCAGGAGGTATTCCAGGGGAAAATATGGACAGCATGGCCATAATGGTTTCATCAACATCCTCATATGTCCCATAACCCAGGATGTAACTGATCAAATCTACCAGCATTTTGCCCAGCTCATTAAGATATTGATATGCTATAGGACGGGTGGTGCTCATAGCTTCAAATTTTGGCTTGATAAACAACTGATTAATCTTGGTAATCTGAGCACTGGACAGCTTGCCCCCTTTCTTTATCAAGTCATTGATGGAGAGAGGAGTTAGGGGCTTTGCAGTGTGAAAGTGTAACATCTCATTGATGGCCTCAGGGGTGATATGAAATAATACTGAGCCTGAGGGGCTGAGAACGACTCTCTGACAGGGATCATAGCTGGAACGGCATTGGTTTATCAAGTCTGGGAGGACATTGACTTGAGGGAGATTGTAGACGGGCAGGTTGGAGTCCCAAATCCCTAAGATATTAGCTCCACTGAGATACTGGGCTTTTAACTCATTGAGCAGGTGAATATTGAATTTGGAGGTCATGGCAGTGGAGTCTAGCATCTGGTAATCTCTGTCACCTAGGGCCTTCCACTCTAGCTCTCCGTGTGGGGCATTCAGAGGTTGAACATTCAGGGCTACTGGCGTTTCCATGGCTAGGTAGTACTTGTGCCTTGTACTGGAACTGGTTTCAGTGGGCAGAACAACACAGAGGGCTATTTTTGCAGAAGTAAAGCCAATTGTAAGGGCAAATGAGGTAACTGTGGTGACAATGGTGTGGAATGCTCAAAGGGAGTTAATTGAGCGACTGTAGGGACTAGCAACACTGTTTTCCCGGTGAATTAGTGCCTCTCAGGTTTTCAGTCCACGAATGCGCGGACAGACTGTAAATTTAGGAAAAGGTGACTGTATGTGGGTTCAGCAGGTGAACTTCGACCCTACACCTGTAAAGGAATGCTGGTTTACCGGGAATTTGCTGGTAAATAGGTTGCTTTACTCTTGTTATTTCAATTCTGGAGAATTATGGACATAACCAAGCTCTGAGGGGATGCTTTGGGTAAATACCTGGTGAATTGCCGGCAATGGTCACAAATGTAGGCGGGTTGGAGGCGGCAACGTTCTTCAGGTTGATTTCTGCAGGTTGGCGACAGGTGGTCGTAATTTACATGCAGAGGTGAGCAATAGTTCTTTTAGCAAAAGTGAGAAAAAACGCGAAAATTGGCTAAAATATGGACTTTTTGGGTTATTGGCGCGCTTTTTGGATGACGTCAGCATGACGTCATCAGGTGGGGTCAGGGTCGGGTGACGTCAGCATGACGTCATCAAGTGACGTGGCAGTCTGTGAGTGGTCCACGGGGATTGCACAGGTGGTGGACACGTCGGAGCGCTGGGGGGCGGGGGTGTTGACAGGGCGCCGACTGGAAGTGACGTGGGCGGGCATAGCGCTGATGTGGGCAGGCGGTATAATACAGCGGTAAGTGGGTTTTCTCGGACTGCCCTTGATACGGTCGCGGTATTGTCAGAGGGTGACCCGAGAAGATATGGGGGTGACGCGTGGCAGAGGCCTGACGTCACCCTCTGACAGTTTCTCGGGCGGTAAAGTGCAGCGATCGTGGCCCGTCTGATATGGATGTGGGCCGTCGGATGGGAAAACCCAGATCCGACGGTCGACGGGTTGATGAGATGCGCGGGCAATACGAGCTGCGGGGAAGAATAAAATATCATTATTTTTGAAATTCGTGCCTGGCAGAACATTAGAAAAAGTAGGTTTTTTGGTTTTTTGCAGAGTTACAGGTTAAAATGGGTTTTTACAAAGGTTTACTTACAAAGCGGGTTTTGGCTATTAATCCGAGCAAATCCCGGATTAATCCCAAGATTAATTTTTCGGCGCTCTTTGGGTCGCGCTCAATGTTTTTGCGCTTGAAAACGTTCAAAACCATACGTAGAGCTATAATGCTCGGGGAAGGGGATACATAGATTTTTTGGGTTTTTTTGCCAAGTTTTACATAGTAATAGGGGGAATAGGGGGTATAGGGAGTTAAATAGTGATATGTTAGTAGTTAATATGAGTGAAAAAGGGGTGGATGAGGGGGGTAAAATACTAAGCTGTGTATATGAAAACCACTTAGTTTTTAGGAAGTATATCAAATGAAAAGAATTTTTACACAAGAAATGTGGCTCTTAAAGAAACTAGAACCAACAAAAGACTTGGACTTCTTTTATGAACATGGGTGGCATAGGGATGTTAGCCATGGATGTGATGGGGGGTAATCTGGAAGTTAGACATGCTTCATTAAGTTGCTGTAAGACTGCTAAAATAGGAAATCTGCACTGGCACCATGTTTTCACCTTTGCTTTAGGCCAGCGAAATGCCATAAACCATGCTTTCTGCAACCCCATCTACCTACCCACTCTATTGCCTAGCATTTTTTGTTTCTCCAAGGAGGGTGCACTTAGATTTGCAAACCCTTTTGTGCTTTTTTTTTTCCTTTTTGGCTTTTTTTTTTGATTCTATCTAAAACTACTCTTAACTTCCAAGCCCCAGATTAAGCAGTTGGGACCTCATTCTACCTATTTTACTTTACCTCCAAGATGAACTGTTTGGACAGATTTCTTTCTCTAATCTACAACAAAAATTGAAACATGGCATGACCCAGCTTAGGCTGTTGGATCACCCATCCAGAAGTAGGGCAGTATCAACAAATGTAAGTATATTTCTTCCACAAGAATATGAGATCTTTGTATCACCAAAGTAGATCATATTGGCACTTCCCCTGCCAATCATGAAAAATGAAACCTATTGGTATAGGTAGCTAACATAATCCATCACCTTTTGCAAGTCGAAGTATAAAGTTGTAGGGTTTCTTCCCCTTGTCCTAGAACACAGGCGAAGTAGTCTTAAGGTCTACTTGACCAAGAAACAAGGTCTTCATTCATATTTATCCTACACTCCATTCTCCCAAGACTAAGGAATTGATCTACCAAGAGGTGGTCACTCAAAAATCCACTCTTTTTCACCTTCTTCTAGGTCTAGCCAACTTGGGTCACCTAGGGCATCACTTTCCCAACAAAGTATCCCTCCAAAAAGTTCAATATCCTAGCCTCTCCTGCGTTGGTGTGTCCTCAAGACCTCCTCCAATTTTGATGCCATTCCAGCGGTGGAGTTGAGAGATAACCCAAGCCCGAGCTCCGAGATCAAAATTTTCCATGGCATCCCCAAGGCTAGTGCCTTATAGGATCAATTTGACACATTTAAGTGAAAATTATTACTTTGATCCTTTCCCCTTCTTCTATGGGTTAAGAACATCATTGGTTGCTAAATTCTTGCCTCTTAACCTAGGTTGGGTCCACTTGGCCCTGTGTGGTCCCGCACCTTCGAAAAGTAAAATCTTCAAGAAACATTCGAGAAATCAAGTTCAATAAGGATTTTAGGATTGGGAAACTCCTTCATAAGGCATATTCACCTAAACCTAACCCTCAAATCCTCACCTCCTACTCGTAGAATTCTTTGAACCTTGTTTGATAAGCAAGAAAGCTCTATTCTTATAACCCTTCAAGGAAAAGGATTATAAGGGTCATCTCATATCCATTGGTTGATTCATCCTTCACAATTGACATCCTATATATTGGGTTTCCTCCCATCGGTGAATGTCCTAAAGAGTAGGGAATCTTAGCTGAGGTGATAGTGGGCTAAGCCTCCATTGTTCCCTTTGATCTAGCAGTTGCCCTTTAGCAACCCCTCTTATGCCCCCTGCTAGTTTGAGCGATAAGATTTTGGTGTCATTGTCAAGAACATGAAACGTGTGTTTTGTTTCCCATTCGAAATATTGACATATTATTATTAGCGGCTCCATTGGAAGAATGAAGCCCTGGTTCTTCATTCAACTTCAAAGTTAATGCTTATAGGGTGAAGCAAGCATCAATCAAAGCATGTACATTCACCATGGCAACTCCATTTTTAATTATAATGTGTAAAAATCCCGATAAATGGACCATTTTGAGCTCCCTCCTTCTCCCTATGATGACCTTAGTCCTAAATAAGCTCTAGAGCACCATGAAATCAAGAAATGGGTGAGAGGTTGGATGCCTAAATTCAAAGGATGTTCTAATCAAGGTTCCAATGTCCATCTTAACGAATTCTCTTGGTCTTTAACCCTGACAGGGATTGAAAATGAGGACATAATCATGAGATTTTTGGCCTTATCATTTGTAGGCCAAGCTAAAGATTGGTATAATAGCCTCCCCCACAAGATTGTCATTGATTATGAATGTTTTGAAGATGTCTTCTTAGAAAGACGGGGTTGCACCCCACATGAAGAATGGATGGCTCGTAGATACCCCTTTGAGGAAAATCTTCGTGATGAAAGGAATACCCTTGAAAAGAGTATTGGTAAAGGTGTCGGAGACGCCTCAAGTTCCCTTTTAGTGTCTGAAGAGAACCCTCCTCCCATTACATGTGATAAGACTTTGGAAAGGGGGTTGGTGAAAGCTTTGGTAATTTAGGTGATGATCAATCTTCGTCAGGTCCACATGACGAACTAAATGACTTTGAGAACATGTGTGTCGAGAAAAATGAGTCTATGGAAAGTGAAGTTGAGACTAACCTTACCTTTCTCAAGGATAATACTCTCAATGATTCTCCTTTTGAGAACCTTGAGGAAGGTGGTCCCATTAGCCCCTTAGAGGATGAAATTGAAGATTGCTTCCATATTAAAAAATAGAAATGGGAAATTATTGGTCCTCAATTTTATTCTGCTCCGGTTTATGACACCAACAAGGCAGACGAGGTTGAGATTGGTCCTCCCTTTCTCTCGGGAATTATTTATGAGGACATATCCATCGATACCTTTGGGAAGGAGAATTATCAATTTCCCTTGCATAGAAAGGAGCAATTGGGGATGATTGATTCTCCCTTTTGGGAAGATCCTATCTTTGGTACAAGCAATGATAGGATTGATAAGGCCCTTTAATCTGAACTTAAACAGGAACGCAACAACTTACAGACATAATCATAAACACAGAGATGTAGCAGAAAAACACTTCATTTCATTAATAGAAAAATATTGAACTATGCTTACAAATAGAATGGAAATAAGATAGCTCGGGTGATGGTAGCTTATCTCTGAGAAGAGATGTGGGGGATACATGCCTCTGAACTAAGTTACAATGAGGCTCAAGGGCCTTTTTATTATTGAACAATAAGGGAAAACCCTAAACAATCAAAACCCTAACTCGAGGAGATGTAACACCAAGAGTTTATGAGCCCAGTTGGAGTTAGCTCGGCAGTCAACTTCCCGGGGTCGTAACTTGGTCATATTATCTTTGTTTCACGTGTATGATACCTCGTTGGAAATATCTCTCCAAGGACTAGAACCGCTGAAGCAATTTCCATGGAATTTACTTGAGGAATTTTGCCCAAAAAAACATCGTTTAGGGCCTCAAACGACTGCAAAAGTTCAGGACCTGAAAAACTGCCAACTTTGACAACTCGGTATATTTGTATCCTCTATTGTCAAGTGTTCTTAATCTATGTGTCCATGATCTAATCAACTGTGACATGTTCCATGCAGTCCGGGTTGAACTCTGTTGGTGTGAGTTGTTCTGCAATGTCATATGTGTCCAACAATGGTGGGAAGTATGCTCGAAGGCGATCTACATTGAACACTGAGTGCAGACCAAGGAACGGTGGGATAATGAGCTCGAAGGCATTGTCACCGATGGCCTTGGTGATGGTGTATAACCCATATCGGAGCAGGCGAAGCTTGAGGTGGGGTCTAGCAAGGCGCTCTTTCTGCAAATGAATCTAAACTTTGTCGCCCACCTAGAACTTGTGCGACACTCGATGTTGATCATGGCGATGTTTGTACTTAGCATTGGATCTATCTAATATATCATGGACCTGTTGGCGAATGTGATGAATGCGCGCAATGAAGTTGTTAGCCCTTTCAGCTTCGCACTTCAAGTGAGCCGAATCTACCTGAGTGGCTGCAAATGGCATGACCACATCAATGGGGCATAATGGTTGAAATCCAGCCCTACCTGAAAGGGGTTGTGGCCTGTAGAGTTGTGGAGAGCTCTATTGTAGCTGTGTTGGACATAGGGTAGACTTTCATCCCATGTGCGTGGATGCTTCGAGTTGTACATGCACATAATGTGTACGATCATCCTGTTGACAACCTCTATTTGACCATCAGTTTAGGGATGGAAAGTTGTGGACTTAGTGAGTTTTGTATCCAGCATCGACCAGAGACTTGACCAAAATGCACTCAGGAATTTGTTGTCTCGATCTAAGATATTGGAATTTGGGATCTCAAAGTATAACTAGACTCGCTCAAAGATACTCTTCTTGCAGGCTGCCATGATGGCCACCTTAGAGAGTCTATTGACGACCATGAAAACGCAATCGTTGTCGTGCTTAGTAGAAGGAAGGCCCGACATATAATCCATGGAGACAGATTCCCAAGGCTAACTAGGAGTAAGTAGAGGAGCATATAGGCCTTGCTTCTTGATGGTTGGTTTGGCAATGGCGCAAGTGGTGCAGGATCTAATCTACTTCCCAACATCCTGACGAAGTTTCAGCCAATAAAAATACTTATGAAATACCGCCATTATTTTCTCTATTCCAAAATGTCTAGTAACTCGACTGAAGTGCGCTTCCCAAATCATCTTGGAATGCTCACTTGAAGGAACACATATGTGTCCCAAGTGGCATAACAATGCATCCAAAAGGTGAGAATTTTGAACTTTATTCCCTTCCATGAGTGTCTGATATATGATGGAGAATTCTAGATCGCTCTTGTAAAGATTCGGCCACCCCGATGTCTCATGCCCATAGGAGTCGAGCACTGTGATTAGCGCCATGACTGGCGGTTGGTTGAGGCAATCAACGACATTATTGGTGTTGCCCTTCTTATACTTAATGTTCAAATGGAACTGTTGCAGATAGGTGGACCATTTCTGATGGTGATCGTTCTACAACTTCCCTTGTGTCTATATGAACTATAGAGGTTGGTGGTCTGTGTGGATGACAGTTTCCTTCCCTAGAATGTAATGCTTCCATTGATGGCAGACCTGCACAATGGAATACATTTCTTTGTTGTAATTAGGGTACTTTCGAACTGTGTTTGAAAGTGTCTCACTGTGGTAAGCCGCTGGATGCCCATGTTGAGTAAGAACTGCACCAATAACATAGTCGAAGGCATCTGTATCAATCTTAAATGGTTGTTGCAATCCTGGTAATGTGAGCATCGTGCAAAATAGAGGTGATTCTTCAACTCAGAGAACGCTCACTGCTGGGTTTCTGACCAAGAGAAATTTGCTTTCTCTTCGCCCCTGGTGACTTGACTTAAAGGCCAAGTGATATAGGAGAACCCCAACACGAACCTACAGTAGAAATTGGCAAGACCCAAAAAGTTGCGGAGCTCTGTTAGAGTGGTTGGGGCTAGCCAATCCTGAATGACTTGTATCTTGGATGGGTCCACATGTACACTCTACTCATCAATGATGTACCCAGATATTGAACCTGGGTCAGGCTAAAGGTGCATTTCTCCAAGTTAACACACAGCTTGTGTTGTCGAAGGGTTTCAAGGACGTGTTGAATATGGTGGAGATTCTCTTCCCAACTCTGATTGAAGATCAAGATGTCATCTAAATACACCACCATGAATGCATTGGTGAAGGGACGCAACATGTCGTCCATCAGCGTCATGAAGGTTGCAGGGGTGTTCTTCAATCCGAATGGCATGACCAACCATTCGAAAAGGCCCTCCTTGGATTTGAGGGCAATCTTCCACACATCGGAGCGTTCGATAAGCACCTGGTGATGACCTGACTTCAAGTCAATCTTGGTGAAATATTTAGCCCCCTTGAGCTGGTCCAGAAGGTCATCAATCCATGGGATTGGGTACCTATTCCAAACAATGATCTTGTTTAGCGCTCGATAGTCAATACAGAGCCTCCAGGTCCCATCCTTCTTCTATACCAATACAATCGGGCTCCCACAGGGCGATGATCTTGGCTTGATGTGCCCTTTCTGTAGTAGTTCATGAATCTGCCTCTTGATCTCATCATTCTCCATAACAGAGTGTCGATAGATCGGTCCATTGGGCAGCGGCGCACCCGAGGTCAAATCGATGGAGTGCTTGACCTGACAGTGAAGAGGTACCCCTGTGGGTGAGGTGAAATGTTCCTGTACTCCTCCACGACCTTGTCGATATGTTTTTATTGTGTAGAGGAGCCCCGCCTAGAAGTCGTTTCCACAACCTTCTTCTTTCCTTGGGGGGCGAATCATAAGCAAAACAAATTTCCTGGTCTGGGAAATGATCTTACTATATTGCTTTACAGTGATAAAAGAGATGGCGGTAGGCAGGGCTACCTCTAGTATCCTGTACAACTTATTAGCCAAAGTAATAATCATAGAGCGAGGTCTAGGCTCATATACAAAAAGTCACTTCCATAAGTATGGTTTTCCCAACAATACATCAGAAACTTCAAGAGGAGCAACGTCACACAATACCTCATCTGTGAAGGGTGTGATGCTATAAGGAAGGCGACATTGCTGGCTGACACGAAGAACTCGTCCTTAGTGAAGCCACCTAATGGTGTACGGTTGTGGATGTGTTGTAGTCTTTAGGCCCAGCCGCTTCACGAATTCTACTGAAATGAGGTTCTTTCAGCTCTCGTTGTCGACAATGAACTGCAGCGGTGAACCCTTCACCCACACCTGTGAGTGGAAGAGACGTTCCCCCTCCTCTAGTTCTTCAGGCTCATTTTTTGGATCTTTGTCATGGCCACAGTGGCACTAGGCTCCACATCAATGATTTGCTTCCCTTTGTCTTTCCCCTTATCGGGTTCTGATTCAGAGTCAGAACGTGCATCTGATTTGGAAGCCTTCAGCTCAGCCACCAATGACTGCTTAGCCCGACACTCACTTGTATTGTGAGTGGAGCTCTTATGGAACTCACACCATTTTCCCGTGTCCTTCTTCGTCTTCGTGGTGTTGTTCTTTGCTTACGACCTTGCCGGGTTGTCGTGGGTAGCCCTGCCTTGGCTTGTTGTTCTATGGTTTGGGGTGCCTTTTCCTTGCTTTGGATTCACAGATCCAAAGTTCCGCTTCTTTTGTTTAAACTTCTGCTCAATCTTTACAGCGTATTGATACATCGTGCTGAGCAAGGAAATGTTTGGGAACTCCATCTCATCCTGGATGTACTTGTGTATGTAGTAGTGGTACTTGAGCACCAAATGTGGCTCAGTATCCTTAATACCCGACTTTGTGCAAAGGGTATGGAAAGTATATGTGAACTCCAACACATCTTGGTCCCTTCCCTGTCGTAGCATGATCTAGTTTATGTATTTATCTTCATAGCTTCCGATAGGGTAATAGTGTTCCTTGATGGCATCTCGGAAAGAATTTGATGCAGGAGCATTCTTCAAGGTTTGTAAGACCTAAGAGTCTTATCACACATTTACTAAAGGGAGTGGGTTCCCTTAATTATTTATTTAATTTTCCAAGTTTATTTTGAGTTTTAAAGAGATTGGAATGTAATTTGAATAATGGAGAATACGTCATGAATGTAGAGATCTTAGAGATAGTTAAGCAATCCTAGGAAGAGTGAGGATTTGAGGGATTTAAATGATTAATTTGGGTTTCTATTTGAGAAAAGAGTGGAGCTAGAGAGATATCTTGGGAGAGAGTGAGAGATTGTTGGATCTAAACTAAATTGGTTCATGAATCCGTTTTTGTATAAATTATGATCTTTTGAATAATTCGAGAGGTTAGCCAGAGGCTAAAGAACTAGAGGATAGTAAGAGCAAGAGTGAGGAGTTAGGAAGAGCAGTAGATGGATTTATGGAAAAGAACTGAAACGGTCGAATGTGACGTTTTCCTTGTAAATATTTTATAAAAATACCAAAACAGTGTGGATTTGTATATATCATGTGTGGGAATTTGTGTATGTATGTGTCTTAATACCCTTATGGTGTATTGGCTGTGAATCTGAGAAATACTGTGGAATTTTGTGTTGAATAGCTTGAATGATTGAAGGAATTTCCTTTGCGAGATCAGTATTTAATTGTCTAATAAAACCTGTGCATAGGCATGTAGATATCAGGATTTCCCTTTTAAATGGACGGAGGGATTAGCCGAAATCGAGTGTAATTGTTTTCACAGTAGACAGAGGAAGATTGCGAACTATCTTCTACAGTGGAGGACGCACGTTTTTTTCTCAAATTCCTAAAGGATTGTAAAGGGACAATGAAGTGCGAAAGAACGGTGGGGATTAACTCGCATCATTGAAATAGAAGATCAACGGTGTAGAAGAATTAAAATGACAAAGAATGAGAACCGTCAGATCGGCTAGATCGACGGATAATAACAATGGAAGAGGAATGGCGGAGGAAACATCATAGCCGTTCGATGGAAGAAGATCCATGGTGATTGCGTGGAAACTTGCAAGCAAGTTACCTCAGCTAGTGGACCCGAGAAAATCATCAAAAAGAGTTTAAGGTTTAGGATGATCAGACCGTATGTTAATGGGTGATCAGACGCATATTGCGTGCCAACAAGTGCGGCCGTTAATTCCAAAAATGGATGCGATAAGTTTTTATACAACGAGCTTAAAACCTCATTGAGTTCTGACCATCAAGACCATTCGTTGGTTGATTAATCGGACGGTAATCGTGCTCAAATGTGCGCGTGGGTTAACATTTCTGGTGGACCCGATATTTTATGAACTGGGGTTTATTTCCTTTTGGGTCTGGCCATATGCGTTCAAAGAAGGACCGACGATGATTGGTCGGGTTTGTTGTGAAGTCTGCCAATTATAACTTCCGATATATACGTGGGCCCATAACCCAAAGGTCCACGCATAACTATGTAAAGAAGCAGCTTTGCTGTCATCATTTTGGTATCAGAGCTAGACTAATTCTCTGTGGAGATTGGTTGAGAGGTTGAATTTTATTCTCAGCATATATATAATTTGCATTGTAATGTATCCGATACAGAGGGAGAATAGGACATAATAATATGCATAGAGGAAACCTGAGATGTTGCAGACAATGAAGACTTCAACATTTCATCAAAGACAGGATTAGGTAAAGGTTTTACAGATTTTAAAAAGCTTTAATGATATGCGTAGGTGAATGCAAGTAGCAGGTAATGAAGTTCCAGCAAGTAACTATGACAAAGGAGCAAGTGAAGGAATTGCAATAGAGATACTGTAAGGAATTAAAGTGAATATGAATATACTCAGCAAGAAAATAAAATCAGTTGAAAGAAGAACTGAAGTGCAGACAGTGAAAATTAAAGCAACATATGTATTTCCCAAGCTAGTGAAAGGTTAAAGAGATAGATCATTTGAATATCTCTCAGGGATGAGTTGTATTTTGATGTTTGGTTCATTTGAATTGTTTTTATAAGGAAAGAGAATGATAGCAGCAACACACAGTAGCAGCCTATGTAAAAAAAGAGAGGAGTTGTGTTAGTGGCAGCAAACCTAAATATTCCAGTTGAAGGTTGGACATGGAGGACAATTAAACTGTTCTCAAGAGAAGGTGAGTTGAGGGTATAAGCCTAAAGAGAGCCAAAGAGAGTGCTCAAGAGGTTCCAGAGATAGAGAACCAGTGCTTGCCAAAAGACCAAGTACAGAGAGGGGATTGGTGAGGTAAGTGATAGCAGGGAGGACTTGTTGTTGCAAAGGCTTATTGTAGCTCATAGTGAGTGAGGAGCTCATAGAGATAACGAAGAAATGACTACTGATAGTCATAATAGGGGTTCAGAGAGAAGCCACAACGGAAGAAAGAAAGATGCCAAGGAAAATGGCAAAGGAGAGGAGATGAGTTAAGAGATATTTGACAGATACATTGCAGAATTGAAAGCAAGCGTGGATGCCATAATAATGCTGCTAGAAAAATGTGAAAAGGACCAAAGGTATTGTTGGACTATGAAAAGAAAGAAGATAAAGTGGAAATTGTTGCAGAAACAGATAAGGAGGAGAATGTATATCAAATTAAGAGAAGAACTCAGAGCGGTTGAGTTAGGGATGGAAGATGACTATTATAGACCTGAGCAAGAAGATTACCTTGCTGAGGACGGAATCATTAATGATTTTTTGAACTATTGGACAAGTTCGAATTAGCAAAGAGATGTGATGATTGAAACATCAAAGAAAGAGGAGACTATTATTTTTGAAACTGATGATTTGTGTATGTATGCAGGTGATGAACAACCTTTAGAAGATATGTTTATGCAGGTTGTTGAAGAAGTGAAACTGTTAGAAGAGATGGATGTAATAGAATAGTTCTTGATTGAAAATGTATTCAAAGACACTAAACATGGACAAATGTTGAAAACTACTAAGGAGGCTAAGGATGATGAATCTAGTAAGACTTGGCAAAAAGATAGCAGACAGTCTGAAGAGAAAAGGAATGTGTAGATTACAAAAGGAGAAGTAGAAGAGAGGTATGAAGATAACCTTATGATAGGAGCAAGCAAGAGTGTATGTGCAGTACAAACACTTGAGGTAATGGAATTATCTCTTCAATTTTTATTCAAAAATTATGAACATGTATTGATAGTTAATGGACAAGAAATTGTCTTGGAAGGACATAGTGGAAAATTAATGGAAAGGACTCTTACTAAAGAGTGTACTATGGAAGATAGTAGAACATAGATTTATAAAGAGAATTCAGCCCAAGGAGGAATAGTTAGTCCAGAAAAGGCTATGAAGAGGAGAGGAAAAGAGGACAATCAGGAACTTAAAGAGAGGTTGGTAGAGACTGATGCACAACTTTAAATTGAAGACAATGTTGTTTATACAAATTGCAAAAAGACTAAGAGTGAATGTAATCAACAACTTGGAAAGAGACAAACAATCTCAGAGGATGAAGGCAAGGATGCTTTCGTGAACTATGCATATGCAGTGAGCAACAAAGGGGTTCAGTGGAATGTGATATTCATGGTGTTGACAATAATTTTTACTATTGTAAAAGGGACTCTACAATGGAATGACAAATCTATTGTATGTGGTGATTTTGTTTCCTGTACAGAAACAAAGAGAATTAGATATTGGCAGATTTTGATTGAAAAGAAAGAGGAATGGAAAAGGAAACTTAGTGGCTTACAGATTTGTAGGGAAGAAATAGAAAGAATGAAAAGAAGTGTGAAAGAAAGAAAGGCTAAAGAGAAGAGCAGAGAACTTAAATTCAGAAATTAGACAACATTCAGAACAAAGTGAAGACAATAAGACTTTTTCAAGACAACACAACATGACAAGTTTGGTATTCATATGCATATCAAGAGGATAACAAATCAAAGAAATTATGGAGCAGAATTAATGGAACATGTAATGTATTTTCTGATTTTGAATTATGAATTGTTGAACCTGGATTTCAGGATGAAGGACAAACTTCTCTTGGAGATATGTTTGCACAAGTAAACATGAAGGAGTATGTAAGTTCCAGAATTACACGAAGGCAGTTTTCCTTATGGACACAAGAAGATGAGAGTAAGCAACTAGTTGACTCAGAAGTTCGGGAAGAAGGAAGGAAAGTTGGCATAGCTCCTAAACAAGTCATTGCAGAAGAGAAAGAAGATTGCAAAAGATGTGAAATTATAGTCCATGAACAAATTTCGTTTTTGATACAAAGAAGATTTGAATATCGAGAGTTTATTTTGAATTTGCAAATGAAAATTGGGATGAACAGTTCAGTTAAATTTACTATGAATATGGAGACAATTGAACAAGGTTCAATAACTAAAATATTTGCAACTGATGGACAATATGTGGTTGAAAGGTTATATGTTCTTGTGTTAAACAAGAAACAATCTTCTTTTGAGATTGGAAGGATTCTACTCAAGATAATGGATAGGTGGGTGATGAAAACTACAAAGGTGATGAGCATGAGAAATTGTCAAGGTCAACAAGTCAAGGAAAGATGGAAGGATATACAGGACATCATAAAGAAAATGGTTTATAGACAGAAGGGGATGCTGGTGATTGGGTCAGAAATCAGAATGAACAATCAGGTACAAGACAGTGGAAAATACATAAAGTTGGAGCTCAATTCTATTGAGATGATGACAAGACAACAATAGACAAAGGAACATAAATTTATGTTGTTTCAGGATTTGTTTATGCAGAATATCAACGTCAAAACACTATGCAATGAAGATTCTCACGACAACAGAGTGAAAGGACATCCACAACACAAAGTTTGGCATCCAGGAGAAAGAGAGAAGGCAGTAAATGCACCTGCAATTGGAAAAGGTCAAACAACCAATTGGAAGATGAAATCTAATGAAGTTTACAACAGAGGAAGTGGAAAGACTCATGAACAGGAGTCCATGAATTATTTTACCCTGAGGAGTTTGATGTAGTTGCATTCTTCAAGTTTATAAGACCTAAGAGTCTTATCACACATTTACTAAAGGGAGCGGGTTCCCTTAATTATTTATTTAATTTTCCAAGTTTATTTTGAGTTTTAAAGAGATTGGAATGTAATTTGATTAATGGAGAATATGTTGTGAATGTAGAGATCTTAGAGACATTTAAATAATCATAGGAAGAGTGAGGATTTGAGGGATTTAAATGATTAATTTGGGTTTCTGTTTGAGAAAAGAGTGGAGCTAGAGAGATACTTTGGGAGAGAGTGAGAGATTGTTGAATCTAAACTAAATTGGTTCATGAATCCGTTTTTGTATAAATTGTGATCTTTTGAATAATTCGAGAGGTTAGTTAGAGGCTAGAGAGCTAGAGGATAGTAAGAGCAAGAGTGAGGAGTTAGGAAGAGCAGTAGATGAATTTTATGGAAAAGAACTGAAACAATCGAATGTGACTGTTTTCCTTGTAAATATTTTATAAAAATACCAAAACAGTGTGGATTTGTATATATCATGTGTGGGAATTTGTGTATGTATGTGTCTTAATAGCCTTATGGTGCATTGGCTGTGAATCTGAGAAATACTGTGGAATTTTGTGTTGAGTAGCATGAATGACTAACGGAATTTACTTTATGAGATCAGTATGTAATTGTCTAATAAAACTTGTGTATAGGCATGTAGAGATCGGGATTTCCCTTTTAAATGGACGGAGGGATTAGCTAGAAGCGAGCATAATTGGTTTTCATAGTAGACAGAGGAAGATTGAGAACTATCTTCTATAGTGGAGGATGCAGGCTTTTTCTCAAATTCCTAAAGGATTGTAAAGGGACAGTGAAGGGCGAAAGAATGGTGGGGATTAAGTCGCATTGTTGAAATAGAAGATCGACGACATAGAAAGAATTAAAAAGGTAAAGAACGGGAACCGTCGAATCAGCCAGATTGACGGATAATAACGATGGAAGAGGAATGGCAGAGGAAACATCATAGTCGTTTGATGGAAGAAGATCCATGGTGATCGCGTGGAAACTTGCAAGCAAGTTACCTCGGCTAGGGGACCCGGGAAAATCATCAAAAGGAGTTTAAGGTTTAGGATGATTGGACGCATATTGCGTGCCAACAAGCGTGGCCATTAATTCCAAAAATGGACGCGATAAGGTTTTATACAACGAGCTTAAAACCTTGTTGAGTTCCGGCCATCAAGACCGTTCGTTGGTTGATTAATCGGATGGTAATCACACTCGAATGTGCGCGTGGGTTAAAATTTATAGCGTCCCGATATTTTATGAACTAGGGTTTATTTCCTTTTGGGTCCGGCCATATGCGTTCAAAGAAGGACTGACGGTGATTGGTCGGGTTTGTTGTGAAGTCCGCCAATTGTAATGCTTCTAATATATACGTGGGCCCCTAACCCATAGGTCCACGTGAAGCTATGTAAAGAAGTAGCTTTGTTGCGTAAAAGCAGCTTTTTTGTCATCAGAATTCCAATTGGGTGCAGTTGAAAACAACGAGGGTTCACTCTCGTCCTTTTGTCCACAGTAGGTTTCCCAACAGTCCTTGACGTGTGGGGCGGCTTTAAGAAGTGCAAACATAATATATTCTCAATTGGAAAAGTCATGAACTGAAAAAATATCCTTCCAATAGATTTAACTATTTATATATGACGTTTGCATCTATCAAGCCTTCGAATATGGGAATATCGAAGTTAACTTGTACCTTAAAAGGATTAGCACCTCCAGAGTGGCTGCTGGATGAAGATGCATTGCCTATGGGTAGTTGTCGAAGGATCTGGGAAAAGTTATCCATCATCGCATCCCTCTGTCGCTCGAAGGCTTCTTTGAGCAACATTTTGAAAGGATCTCCTGCCCCCTCGTCTTTATTTTCTTCCGCCATGGGAGGTCGTCTGGTTTTGCAAGGTTGATCCTACAATGGTTCAACCAGATCAAGCCCTAATTCCTTATACCCTGACCTCCTTGGGGACATGCAAAGAAAAATAGAGAAAGAGCAGAGCACTCTGATACCCCTAATTTGAACTTAAACAGGAATGCAACAACTTACATATATAATCACAAACACAAAGATGCAGCAGAAAAAAAGTTCATTTCATTAATAGAAAAATATTGAACTATGCTTAGAAACAAGATGGAAATAAGATAGCTTGGGCGATGGTAGCTTATCTCTGAGAAGAGATGTGGTGGTTACATGCCTATGAACTAAGTTATAATGAGGCTCAAGGGCCTTTTTATTATTGAACAATAAGGGAAAACCAAAAACATCCAAAACCCTAACCCGAGGAGATGTAATACCAAGAGTTTATGGGCCCCATTGGGTTTAGTTCGACAGCGAACTTCTCGGGGTCGTAACTTGGTCATATTATCTCTATTTGACGCGTATGATGCCTCGTTGGAAATATCTCTCCGAGGATTACAACTTCTGATGTGATTTCCCTAGCAATTGCTTAGGGAATTTTGCCCCCAAAAAAAACGTCATTTAGGGCCTTAAAACGGCTTCGGAATTTCAGGACCCGAAAAATTGCCAAAAATAGTAAATTGTGCTACAATTAAGGAAATAGATGAAACTGACTGGGGGGTCTATGTGGAATAGGAAGGTGTCCACCAATATCCACCTGGATCACCCTTGCTCATACCTACCTTCCTTATGATTATGAGAGTATATTCAAATCACTAGAGCCTCTAGAGTTAGATTTTTCAGGAAAAGGATCTTGTTGAGACTTCACCTCCCCCTTTGCGCTTTTCTATTGTTCATCATATTGAGTATTCATCAAGTGATCTCCTCACCCTTTGTCATATGATCTAAAGTAACGATGAGACCAAGTATAGTGTCGAGGAAGAGCCCCTCATTGATTAGATTTTACCTCCTTGGACACACCCTCAGGTTTTTAATCACTCCATGACCCCCCCCTCTCCATTGTGACCATCACCTTGAGAAGCTCATTTGTTGCACTCCTTCTTTCCCTAACCCTTTGTTTCCATCTCATTACAACCTTGTGACATCTACAAAGCATAATATTATAGACAATGATTGTGATAAGGAGTTCTTGAGAGTGGTCATTCATTCCACCATTGTGTATCTAGAAGGGAAGTTTGTGACCTCTAGATTGACTTGTTTTCTTTCTCCTAGGGCATCCCTTTAACTCAGATGGATATCATATTTTCCCTCCTCCCACCTACTTCATCTGCCATGTGACTATGTCCACATTCAATTTGGGAGTTTCTACATGTGTAATCATATTGGCATGCATATGTATATTGATGTGATGATATGTTGGTTGCAGTGGCTTTATGATTACACTTAGTATTGACCTTACTATATGTATGTTAGTGTAGGGTGCATTGTATGCTAATTTACGCATTAGAACTAACATCATATCATATTTCTCTTGGTATATTAGATGCATCTAAGTTAAAATTTGCATATTTTATTTTCCTATTGATTTTATGGCCTAACATTAAGAATGTGCGATCATGAGATGCTACGAAAGCATGCTACCATGTATTCTTCATCTATTATATGTGCAAGCAACAAGTCAGCTAACCAAGAGATTCCTAGAGTTCTCATGACCTCATGTTCAAGTAGCTTTGTCCACTTCTTCGAGAGATCATGTCCCAATTGTAGCCATATATTACCCACCATTTTGTGGGTGATATCCCTAGGACAATTCTTTTCTCCAAGATGGTCCTCAATCAGCAGCCAACAACCCCTTGCAACCACCAAATAGCTCCTTGTGCCATTTCTCCACCACCTGAGCTAGCCATGTGGTCCCTCACCCATCTGCTATGATCATATGTTTGAAGGTGGGCATCCCAAACCTAAAGGTATGCCTTGTCATTCGGTAATTGAGTATTGTAGTTTGCTTATCATGGACACTTCTGGGCATGGATTAGTGGGGGGATTTAGCAGAAAGAGTGGGTTAGGTCTGTGCTCTTGTCCCCTAGACCCCATTTGGATATTAACCTTGGATTCTAGTCTTGTAGGATCTCTTTTATTAACCATTTCGCTTTAGGTATAGTATTTCATGGGAAACCCTAATTTTGGTTGCGTGGTCTTGTTCCCCCATCCACATATATTGCCCCATTTCCACTCATTATTACCCCATTCATCATTTTCCCCTTGGGTCCACATAGGCTAGCTCTCCCCTTCCCCTTGCCCACACCTTGGGTCAGGTCTGGAATGATGCCTCGGAGTTTGATGCAACTAAAAAGAAAAGTCAAAAGCATAATTGGCCACATTCAACAGGAAAATATACCACAAAATGCAAAAGATGGTGAGACAAACACATTTAGCACGTGGGAAAAAGCCCATACATGAGCTCTACCGCATCATCATGGCCATCACCCTGGTTCATACATGTTCTATGAGCCTCCTTCACCATATCGGAACCCATGATTTTCCCAACCCCTGATGGGCAATGAACCGCCCTACCTTAAAAGGGGTATCCTAATACAGACTTATGCAGGAACGCGACAAAATATAGATATAAACATAAACAGAGAGATGTAACAGGAATAAAAGTTCATTTCCTTAATATCGAAGAACTAAAATATGCTTACATACATAATGGAAATAAACTAGCTCAGACGATGGTAGCTTATCTCTGAGAAGAGATGTGGCGGCTACATGCCTCTAAACTATGTTACAATGAGGCTCAAATGCCTATTTATTATTGAGAAACAATGGAAAACCCTAAACACCCAAAAACCTAACCCTAGGAGATGAAGCACCAAAACTATGGGCCTCGTTTGGGTAAATTGGTACATCAACTTCCTCAGGTCGTAACTTTGGCATATGATCTTCGTTTGATGCACACAATACCTCGTTAGAAAGCTCTATTTGAGGAATAAAACTTTCGAATGAAAACATTAGTTAAAAACTAATGTTTTCCTAATTTTCCCAAAAAAAGTCGTTTAGGGCCTCAAAACGACTTCGGAAGTTCACGACCCGAAAAACTGCCAAAAATAGTAAAATGTGCTACAATTAAGGAAACAGGAAAACTGAAAGAGACAGTGGTGGGGGTCCAAGTGGAATAGGCAAGTGGCCACCAATATCCACTTGGATCAGTCCTCCCCCCTTAGGAAGCAATGATACCCATTGCGTTGAGTGCCTCCTTGAGATAGGGAAACTTCTGCTGAACTTGGTCCTTGGTGAGCCACTTACCTTGGTGTAGGAGTTGGCTAGCTTTGACAACCCAACATAGTTGGATCTTCTATTGGCGAGTGTTCTTGTTCTGTGTGTCCATGATCCGATCAGTTGTGGCCTATTCCATGCAGTCTGGGTTTAACTCTGTTGGTGTGAGTTGTTCTGCAATGTTTGATGTGTCGAGTAATGGTGGGAAGTATGGTCGAACGCGATCCACCTTGAACATTAGGTGCAGGCCAAGGAATGGGGGAATGTTGAGCTCAAAAGAATTGTCTCCCATAACCTCGGTAATGGTGTAATGACCATATCGGAGTGGTCTAAACTTCCGATGGGCTCTGGTAAGGTGTGCTTTTTGCAAATGCAACCAAACTTTGTCGCCCACCTAAAACTTGTGTGGCACCCGATGTTGATCATGTCGTTGCTTATACTTAGCATTTGACTTATCCAAGATGTCGTGAACTTGCTGACAGATGTGTTGGATGCTTTCAATAAATTTGGTTGCTCTATTAGCCTCAAACAATACATGTGTGGATTTTGTTTGTGTAGTCGCATGAGGCATAACAACATCAATAAGACACAATGGTTGAAATCCTAGACCCACTTGAAAGGGACTGCGACTAGTCGAGTTATGGAGAGCTTTGTTATAACTATGTTGCACATAGGGAAGACTCTCATCCCAGATTTGTGGATGCTTCGAGTTGTACACACAGAGTATGTGCACTATCACCCTATTGATGACCTTTGTCTGGCCATCAATCTGGGGATGGAATGCAGTTGACTTGGTGAGCTTGATGCCTAATAGTGTCCAGAGGCTTGACTAGAATGTGCTCAAGAACCTGCTATCCTGATTTGATATAATGGTTTGCAGGATCCCAAAATGTACCCACACTCGTTCAAAGAAGAGTTTAGCAGTGTCCTCTATTGTGATACTCTTCTTGCAAGCCACCGATATAGCCATCGTAGAAAATTTGTCCACAACCACAAATACACAGTCATTGTCATGCTCAATAGAAGGGAGGTGAGACATATAGTCCATGGAGATGGATACCCAAGGTTAGCTGGGAGTAGGCAGAGGAGTGTACAGGCCTTGCTTCTTGATGGTTGGCTTGGCGATGGCGCAGGCAGTGCAGGATCTGATATATTTCCCAACATCTAGTTGGAGTTTTGGCCAATAAAAGCACATTTGTAGTACAACCATAGTTTTCTCCACACCAAAGTGTCATGCGACCCGATTGAAGTGTGCCTCCCAAATCCACTTGGCACGCTCACTTGAAAGAAAACAAAGGTGGCCCAGGTAGCGTAATAACACATCTTGGAGGTGGAAATCGGGAACTTACTTGCCATATACTAGCATCTGGTATTTGGAGGCGAAATCTGGATCATTTGTGTATAGTTCTGGCCATCTAGAGGTCTCATGGCCACAAAAGTTGAGAACAGTAGTCAGTGTTGCGACTGGGGGCCGGCTGAAGCAGTCTACAACATGATTAGTGCTACATTTTTTGTATTTAATGTTCAAGTGGAATTGTTGCAGATGTGTAGACCACTTCTGGTGGTGATCATTCTGTAACTTCCCTTGTGTCTGTATAAATTGAAGAGGTATGTGATTAGTGTGCATGACCATGTCCTTCCCCATAATGTAATACTTCCATTGCCGATAAGCCTGCATGATGGAATACATCTCTTTATCATAGGTGGGGTACTTGTGAATTGTATAGAAAATTCTCTCACTATGATAGGCCATTGGATGCCCATGCTAGGTGAAAACTGCACCAATAACATAGTTAGAGGCATTTGTCTCAATTTCAAATGGTTGTTGCAGGTATGGCATTGAGAGTACTGATGCAAAGTAGAGGCGGTGCTTCAACTCAACGAACAACTACTGTTGGGCCTCAAACCAAGAAAACTTTGTGTTCGCTCTACCCTTAGTAATCTGACTCAAAGGTCAAGTGATATGGGAGAATCCCAACACGACCTCCAATAAAAATTTGCAAGGCCCAAAAAGTTGCGAAGCTCTCTTAGAGTGGTCAGGGTTGGCCAATACCGAATGACTTGGATCTTAGTCAGATCCACATGCACACCATGCCCATCTATGATGTAACCCAAATGTTGGACCTGGCTCATGACAAAGGTGCATTTTTCCAAATTGGCACACATTTTGTGTTGCCGAAGGGTTTGAAGTACCTACCGAATGTGTTGCAAATGTTCTTCCCAACTCTTGTTGAAGATGAGGTTTTTGTCTAGATGAACAAGCACGAATGAGTTGGTGAAGGGCTGCAAGATGTCATCCATAAGCCTCATAAAATTAGCAAGGGCATTTGTCAACCCGAAGGGCATAACCAACCATTCAAAAAGGTATTCCTTGGATCCATGGGATTGGATACCTGTTCCTGATAATGATTTTATTTAGTGCCCGATAATCAATGCAAGCCTCTAGGTCCCATCCTTTTTTCTGTACAAGTACAATTGGGCTCCCACAAGGAGAGGAACTTGGTCGGATGTGCCCTTTTTGTAGCAACTCCTGAATTTGCCCCTTGATCTCTTCATTTTCCATAATGGAGCGACGATATATCGGCCCATTGGGTAGAGGTGCTCCAGGAGTCAGATCGATCGAATGCTTGACCTAACAGTGCAAGGGTACCCTTGTGGGTGAGCAGAAGATGTCCCTCTATTCTTCCACAATCGTATCCACCTGCTTCTGCTGCGTGGAGTGTAACACCCTCCTCCCACATCTACCCAAGTAACTGACCAACCGAGGTAAATATGCGACGAGAGGCTACTATGTTTGGATTCAACCTCCTATGTGACCTTAAGGAAATGGAATTGACGAAAACACAACATACAAACCTTCCACATCAGCTACAAGACCCCTAAGAACCATCCCAACACTTCAAGCATCTTGCCTATGGGTCCCGTTGAAGTTTTTGACCACTTAACCTTTGGATGCTCTCATGACATAGGCCTTCCAGCTTCCAGGATGCTCTGGATGCTCTCATGCTATAGGCATGCTAGCATCTAAGAACTATTTTGTCGAGTTCTGTGCCAGCATCCCCGGGATTTAAGCCACTTTTTCAAGCCCAGAGTCAAGGTCACTGCCAAGAATGGAGTGACATCTCCATAATAGTAAAATAACAGGGAAACAATGATGCAAAAGCAAATAGTTGAACAAGCCCTTAATCGGACCCCTACTAGCATGAATGGAATTTCGTCAAACATATCAAAAATATGTAATCTACAGGTGTAAACAACAGATTTAAGCATAGGGATCTCATACTTATCTGAGAATTTCTAAGAACCATTGTTCCCTCATATCATTTGTTGTATCATCATCTATTAGGCCATAGATACATTGTCTATTCCTTTACAAGTAAAAACATGATGAAATCCATACATAGCCACTCTCATAAAACACATATATGACCAACATAATAGCAGCAAAAATAAAATGAAATCACATCCATATGATCCACATATAAATCAATATAATACTCATAGAAATACAAGGAGAAATAACCTTTATTTTATGATGCGAAATCCAAACCCGGGATGGGACTACCACGTTCCACCCAACCATAGAATGGTTGAGCCAAATCTATCTTCAACCATTCACCCCCTGCCATATTCCAAGAATGAATGTGGGACTTAGACCAAAAGAACCAACCAAGGCATACCAAGGTTGAACCACCTCACCCTCATCAATAGAAACCAGGCTTTTCCATAATCCATCCCATATCACTAGGCCAACACAATAAACATGTCATAACATGATTTACCATGATCTCCACTTGATCACTAGGCCAAACAAGCATGGATGCCACCAGATTTCTCCACCTACACTGTGAGAAATTTTCCTGTCTCATAGTCTCTCAGGCTTTACTGCAATCCAAACCTAGATCACTAGGCCCTAAACCAAGACCCACTCCCCGGGATTTACCGCATATCCCAAACTCAGGATTACTAGGCCCAACGGAGAGCAAACCACCTCTTGGCTTTACCGTATATCCTGCCATTCATCTGCAAGGATTCCTGGGCCCACCGATGCATCACAATCTTGGCTTTACCGCAACCCATAGTCTAGCCCAGGGGTCACTAGGCCAATGGCTTTACCGTGATCCATAGTCCAGTTCAGGGACCACTAGGCCATGTGCTTTATCATTTGGAGATCCACCTCACTCAGCTTCGAATCCATCCGACAATCCAACTCAACCAAATCATGAGAAAATCATCACACCATGACTATCCAGAAATGGCAAGGGTAGGCTGAAAAAATTGTTACACCTGGTGAAACCCATGGCATAACAGCAAAAGAACCACATGCAATACCATGCATGCCAAATCTAACAAGGAAAATACACATGTAAATCGATACCTGCAAAGAATCACGCTCCAGCTGCTTGATCCTGCCTTTCCTTGCTTGATCTGTGTTTCCTCTTGCCTTCTTTGGCTTTCTTGGTCTAATGCCAAAATGCTCCAAGAAAACTCTAAGTGTCCAAGAGAGAGAGAGAGAGTAATGAGAGAGTTCCAAAACTAAATTGAAAAAATCTTACCAACTGATCCTCAGAAGCCTTTTTATTAATGAGGCCTCTATTTTCTTAAATTTCCATTATTTTCCTTCATTTTCCTCCTCACATGCAACCTGTGACCTTTCACCTCCCTTTTCTCCTAATTTCCATTATTTTCATAAATAAATGTGTCAAAAATGCCATTTTTCCTTTCCAAAGCCTTAGCCATTTCCTTTGCCAATTTCCTTAGCCATAATAAACCGATGAACACCCACACAAGGATGTCTTGCCCAACATTCCACTTGGAATAAGTGTTCCATCAACCTGTGGTTATTATTTTTTCCTTTATTCAATTTTATTACATGGAGTTTTCACCAAGGTTGTTACAGAACCCTCTCCCTTGGGGGACACCATCCTCGGCATTCAACCACACTTATACCACAACAAAATCGCTAAAAAGAAAACATACTGCTCATGGAGGTTTATAACATAACTCGATGCAATATTCACAGTGATAAACATGTTGAGAAGTAAACCAACATGAAAACATAACAAACATAACATCATAATGACATGACACCCATATCGTTTATTGGAGCTTTATAACATAACTAATGGCGGTATTTACGTCCATATTTATATGTACATATACCAAAACATCACTAAACATATACTAAAACACCATACCAAAACTGATTTGCCTCAACCGGCAAACAAAGAAGGATACATAGCCTGCATCTAATCCGCCATCTCCTGTGTAGCTTCATCAGGGCCAAAGTGCTTCCATTTCACTTTAGCTTGCTCGATTGTTCAATTCCGGAGCATGAGCACCTTTTTCTACAATAAACACTAAGGATCCAACTGGAATTCTCCATCTAGTTCCACCTGCAATACAGACCAGTCAACCACATGATCAACATCTTTAACATACTTCTTAAGCAATGACACATGGAAAACATCATAGACTTTCACTGTCGGAGGCAGTACAAGTCGATAGGCTACTGACCCAATCCTCTTAAAAATATTGAAGGGTCCATAAAACCATGGTGCCAACATGGCACATGATCCAATCCGCAAGGAGGTCTTCTTGGTTTGATGCGCAAGTACACATGTTCCCCAACCTATAACTCATTGAACAACCTGTTCCGATCTGCATAGCTCTTCTACCTATCCTGTGATGCCTTTAGATTCTTCTTTATAACCTACATTTCCTGTTCCATGTCTACCAACATATTCATTCCAATCAACAACCTGTTAACTGGATTGCTCCAACTGATGGGAGCATTGCAACTCTGCCCATGGAATAACTCGAAAGGACATCCTTAATGACTCATGATAACCATTGTTGTATGCAAACTCAACCAAGGGAAGATACTCCTCCCACTTCCACTGTCGATGCATCACATACATCCTCAACGTGTCCTCCAATATCCTATTGACCCTCTCTATTTGTCCATCATTCTGCGGATGAGAAGTTGTACTGAAGGCCAACTTTGTGCCCAAACCTGCAAATAACTCCTTCCAGAACTTGGAAGCGAACTGTGCATCCCTGTTTGACACAATATTTTGTGGAACACCATGCAATCTGACTACATCTTTGATGAATACATGTGTTATATCGCTAGTTGATAATGTAGACTTCACTGGAATGAAATGTGTAACCTTTGTCAACCTATCCACAATAACCATGATGGAATCATGTTGCGTCACTGTCTTCGGAAACCCTATGATAAAGTCCATGGAAATGACCTCCCATTTCCACTCTGGAATAGTAATTGGCTGTAGTGGTCCACCTGGATGTTTACACTATGCCTTCACACGCTGACAATCAAAACACCTAGCTAAAAAATCTACTACATCCCTCTTCAAGTTCGACCAATAATAAAATTTATTCACTGCAGTCCATGTCTTCTGATAACCTGGGTGACCCAAATATGTTTTCGCATGAAACTCTCTCAAGATCACCTTCTTGAGTTCATTGTTATCTGGCACATATATCTTGTCTCTGAACCTAACCAATCCACCTGTTGCAAGGCAATAATCCACATCTCGTGCACCTGCACCTGTACTTGTACATGCACTACCACATATACCTGTACATGTACTATCACCCGTACCTATATTTGTACTATCACATGTACCTGTACCAGTACTCTACTGCAACCTGTGCACAATCTCCATATACCTGACATCCTGCTGACCTACCTGCAAGATCCCATCATGTAGTTCTATCCCATAGGAGCTCATAGCTACTATGTGATTTACTTGTACTCGTCTGCTAAGAGCATCTGCCACCCTATTCTCTTTTCCTTTGATGTACCTAATCTCGAAGTCAAACTCACTGATCGTGGCCAACCATCTAGCTTGTCGTGCATTCAGATTTGGTTGGTCAAACAAATACCTCAACCTAATGTGATCACTCATCAGTACAAACCTCTTGCCAAGAAGATAGTTCCTCCACATCTCCAATACATGTATGATTGTTTCTAACTCCAAATCATGTGTCGGGTAGTTCTGCTTGTGCACATTTAGTTTTCGTGACTCATAGCATACCACCTGTCCATCCTGCATATGGAATCCACCAAGTCCTCTCTTGCAAGCATATGTGCATACTACAAAATCTTTGTTCGGATCTGCAATCTGTAGCACTGGTGCATGTGTCAACAACTACTTAAGTTTCTCAAACCTAGCCTCACACTCCTCTGTCCATTTGAACTTCTTACCTTTCCTATGCAATGATTTAATAGGATAAGCAATCTGTGAGAAGTTCTTGATGAACCTCCTATAATAACCTGCCAACCCCAAGAAAGATCTCACCTCATCCACATTCTTGGTAGCTACCCACTCCAGGACGGCCCTTATCTTTTATGGATATACTGTAATGCCCTCCTTGGAGACAACAAGTCCCAAGTAGTGTACCTTAGTCTGAAAGAAACTACACTTTCTGAGCTTAGCATACAACTAATGCCCTCTCAACAACCTCAACACTGCTGCTAAATGATCGGCATGCTCTTCCTCATTTTTAGAATATACCAATATATCATCAATGAACATAATAACAAGCTTATCCAAATACAGACATGACCCACTATTCATCAAGCACATAAATGTAGTTGGAGCATTAGTCAAACCAAATGGAACTACAGCAAACTCATAATGCCCATACGCGGTCTGGAAAGTTGTCTTATAAATGTCCTCCTCATTGATGCATACCAGGTGATATCCTGACCTCAAGTCGATCTTAGAAAACACTACTACTCCCTTCAGCTAATCAAACAAGTCATCAATCCTTAGGAATGGATACCTATTCTTAATAGTCACTTTGTTCAGTTGCCTGTAGTCAATTCATAATTTGCTAGTTCCATATTTCTTCTTCATGAATAATATCGGTGCACCCCAAGGCGATACACTTGGTCTAATGTATCCTTTGTCCAACATTTCCTTTAACTGTAACTTCAACTCTACCAACTCAGGTGTGCTCATCCTTTAAGGTGCTTTTGATGTTGGAGTTGCCCCTGGCACTAACTCAATAGAAAAGTCTACTTCCCTGTGAGGTGGAAACTCTGAAATGTCCACAGGAAATACATCCTGAAACTGTTGTAGAACTGGGTACCTGCTTAAAACATCTGCATTCTCAACTTCCTTACCCTTGTCACTAGAAATGTGCACAAAAAATAACACACACCCTTTTTTACAACTATGCTTTTCCTGCATAGATGTCACCATCCTAACTGATGTGGCTTTCTTCTTCCCTGTAAAACTATTGGTTCCCCATTGTCATCAACACACTTAATGCCTTTGTCATAACAATCTACCTTGGTTCTATGAAGATACAACTAATCCATGGCCAACAACATATTGTATGATCCCAATGGTAATACATTTAGATGTGTTGCGGTAGGCATACCCTTCAAATCAAATGCACAAACTCTTACCCAATGATGCACTCGCTTATTTGTACCTGTAGCCAACTACACTAACCAATATTATGCATGCAATTCCTTACTCAAACCACACTTATCCACCAATTCAGGACTAACATAGTTATAATTAGATCCTGGGTCAATCAAAATAAAAATAACCTGATCACAAAGCTTATCGTCCATCTTAATGATAGATGTTTGGTGTTCTGCCTATCTGTTGTCCACGACTGCATAAATACGAGGAATACTATGCCCCACATCCGCAACAGTTTTCACCTCCTATGCATTGTATATCTTAGGCCTACCACCTTTATTCTGTAGACAATATCTCTTAAGATGCTCCTTACCACATGTCCAACACTCCAATTGACTAATGCCTTCACCTCTATGCTGTTGTTATGACCCATGTCCCTGTCTAGTTGCATTGAACCTCTTTTGTGGTGCCACATTTTCTTTCTCATATGCATTATGGGGCCCTGTTCTTTTCAGCTGCCATTTACTTTTACCTTTGTCTTTCCCTTTCCTTCCTTACTGAGATTCATTCTTACGCTTTGATTGTTCATAACAATGCTTCACTTTCTCAATAACTTCCTCAAGCGACAAAGGTTCATCATACTCAATCTGATCTCTAAATGCTAATGAAATCCATTGACAAATAACTGAACTTTAGCCTTCTCATATTTAAGATACGATACATATGTCAATAGCTCCAGAAATTTGGTCGTGTACTCTTCATCTGTCATTGATCCCATCTTTAGCTCATATAATTCTTTGCCCTTACTATCATATAACCTTTCTAACAAGTATTTCTTCCTGAAAAGCCTCTTGAACTCATGCAAACTCAAGTCATCTATCCTGATGTCTCTGACCTACTTTACATCTTCCCACCAAATGTCTGCTTTACCTTTCAAGTTGAAGATAACTACTCTAACCTTCATGTTATCTGTGTAATTATGCAACTCAAAGAATTTGCTCAACCCAAGTATCCAAGCATCTGCATCTTCTGGATTGTTCACATCTTCATCAAAAGTAGGTGGCTTCGCTTAAACTCATTTGGCAAGTATCCCCCATCACTCCTCTTGTAAGGTTGATAACGATGACGATCGTGATGCCTATTCCAACCAGAACTAAAATAGTACCTGCATCCATCACTGATCCAGGTGGATAATGGTGGCCACCCACCTATTCTAGCTAGACCCTCTAGTTAGTTTCATCTATTTCCTTGTTTATTTAAGCATTTACTATTTTTAGTAGTTTTTAGGTCATGAACTTCCGGAGCAGTTTTGACCCCCTAAAGGTTTTTTTTTTTTAATTAATTAATTAATTAATTTATTTATTTTTTTAACTTCCGGAGCAGTTTTGACCCCCTAAAGGTTGTTGTTTTTTTTTTTTTTTATTACTTCCGGAGCAGTTTTTGACCCCCTTAAAGGGTTTTTTTTTTTTTTTTTTTTTTTTTTTTTTTTTTTGGGTTAGTCCGTTGCAAACCCGTAACCATGGGAAAGGGCCTACAGCAAAACCTGTAGTACTTAGAGAGACCTTTCTAGCAAGGTATCGTACGCACCAAATGGAGATTATATGGCCAAGTTACGACCAATGTTTTAAAAAACGGCTGAGTTGATCTGAGTCGTTGGGATTTTTTGTGACCCGGCAGAAAAAACGGAACGGGAGGTTGAGTCATGACTGACTCGTCATGACTCGGTCAACCCGACCGATTTTGCAATAACTCGGCCGAGTCAATGAATGCGGGCTGTAACCCCAAAAAAAATGAAATTTTTCATATTTCTTTAAAAAAATTAACTATTAGCTCAGTGTTGGGGACTCCAAGGTGTTTTCTAAATTAGTTAAATGCTATTTGGGGTCCATTCCCCTCTCCTAGTATTGATATGCTATTCAAATTTCATGATAATGTTAAATTCTTAAAGTAAAAGTGACATTCTCCTTAATCTTAATTTTCATCCTTTTACTTAAATTTTTAACATTACCATGAAATGACTCAGGATGTTTGAGAGTGGTTCCGGCCTCATTGGATTTCATATGGAGAAAGTAGAATTTTAGATTTCATTCAAAATCCAGCAGACTTATTAGTTTTTCAGGATTTCAAGATTAGAGGATTGCAATGTTTCCATTGAATTTTGTCATGTATTAGGGTATGGAACTCGTATTTAATCAAGAACACTAATCCCTCTATGTACCTTGATGTTAGTGATATTGGTTGTCAAACTCCTCTGGGATTCGCTCCCAAACCAGGAGCTTCTGAAAATGTCGCTCCCGCTCCCGTTTTCGCTCTCGCTCCCCACTTTCGCTCCCACTCCAAAGTAACACTGAGCCAGATGATGTTGGCAACTCTAGCAGTAGCTAGTAGTAGTGGTCACAGAATTTTGTTGTAGAGGCCATTTATAGCCTCCTTGGTTATGTGTTTTTGTTTTGATATCGATTCTCTATATCATCATCGTGTATGTATTGGACAGTGCACTGGGTGCCATTTTGATATAATGGATATATTCTTGAGCCTACTTTGATCATATGTTGTCTTCCATCTATATTCTAATGCTGTGTGTTTGGAAACATGAATGAAAATCTTTAAAATTATGTGTTTTTATAAAAATTAAATATTTAATGTATTTTTTACAATGACCGAGTCATTGAAATCAAGCCGGCTGAGTTGATACCGAGTCGGAGTCGACCCTCGACCAAGTCGGAGTCGGAGTCGGAGTCGGAGTCGACCCTCGACCAAGTCGGAGTCGGAGTCGGAGTTTTAAAATATTGGTTACGACCCTGGGAAGTTGGTTGCCCAACTAAGCCCAACGGGGCCCACAAAGTCTTAGTGTTACATCTCCTGGGGTTAGGGTTTTGGTTGTTTAGGGTTTTCTCATGTTTCTCAATAATAAATAGGCCCATTAGCCTCATTGTAACACAGTTCAGTTGGCATGTAGCTGCCACATCTCTTCTTAGGGATAAGCTACCATTGCCCGAGCTATCTTATTTCCATTCTTAAATAATTTAGACTTTTGTGATCCATAACATTGTTTAGAGAATCTTCGGCGAAATCACATAAGTATTCTTTTGTCAATACTTATGTGATTTCGCCGAAGATTCTCTAAACAATTATTTCCATTCTGTTTGTAAGCATAGCTCCATATTTTTCTATAAATGAAATGGGTCTTAGTCCTCTTTACCTACCCTACACTTGCTTGAGTCTTAGGTCAGCCTATAGCCTCCTAAAGATAAGTGTTTTTCTGTTGCATCTCTGTATTTATGATTATATCTATAGTTTGTTGCATTCCTATTTAAGTTCAGATCAGTGGTATCAGAGCAATCTGCTCTTTCTCTGTTTTTCTTTACATGTCCCCAACGAGGTCATGGTATAGGAGTTAGGACTCGATCTAGTTGAACCATTGCAAGATCAGCCTCGCAAACCCGGATGACCTCCCACGGCAGAAGAAAAGAAAGATGAGGGGGCAGGAGATCCTTTCAAAATGTTGCTCCATGAAGCCCTCAAGCGAAAGAGGAATGCGATGATGGATAACTTTGCCCAAATCCTTCAACGACTACCCACAGGCAACGCATCTTCATCCTGCAGTCACTCTAGAAGCGCCACTCCTTTTAAGATACAAGCTAACTTCGATATTCCCATATTTTAGGGCCTGATAGATGCAGATGTCGTAGATAAATGGTTAAATACGTTGGAAGGATATTTTTCAGTTCATGACTTTTCCAATCGGGAAAAAAAATTACTTTTTTCACTTCTCAAAGCCGCCTCACATGTCAAGGATTGGTGGGAAACCTTTTCTGAATAAAAGGACGAGAGTGAATCCTCGTTGTTTTCAACCACACCCATTTGGGATTCTTTCTGAGACACCATCAAGGGACAATATTACGCTATCGAGAGCTATGAATATAAATACATAAAGTGGACCACGCTACGACAGGGAAGGGACCAAGATGTGTCGGAGTTCACAAATATTTTCCATACCCTTCGCATGAAGCTGGGCATCAAGGATACTGAGCGACATTTGGTACTTGAGTATTGTGGTTGTCTGCTCAAGTACATCCAGGATGAGATGGAGTTCCTGGACATTTCCTTGCTCGGCACAACATAACGATACATTGTCAAGATTGAGAAAAAGTTTAAACAGAAGAAGCAGGACTTTGGATCTGCGAATCCAAAGCAAGGAAAAGGCGCCCCCAAACCACAAAGCAAAGGACAAAGCCAAGGTGGGGCTACCCAGGATAGCCCACTGAAGTCGTAAGTAAATAATAACACCACGAAGACAAAGAAGGACATGGGAAAATGGTGTAAATTCCATAAGATCTCCACTCACAACACAAGTGAGTGTAGGGCCAAGTAGTCACTGGTAGCTGTTTTGAAGGCCTCTGAATCAGACACACGTTCTGACTTTGAATTAGAAACTGATAAGGGGAATGAAAAAGGGAAGTAGATCATTGATGCAGAGCCCAGTGCCACTATGGCCACCACCAAGATCCACAAGATTGAGCTTGAAGATCCTGAGGAGGGGGAATGCCTCTTCCACTCACACATGTGGGTGAAGTGTTCTCCATTGCAATTCATTGTTGACAACAAGAGCCAAAACAACCTCATTTTAGTAGAGGTCGTGAAGCGGTTGGGCCTAAATAGTACAATACATCCACAGTCGTACACTAGCGGGTGGCTTCACTAAGGACGAGATCTTCGCGTCAGCTAGTTGTGTCGCCTTCCCTACAACATCAAGCCCTTCATAGATGAGGTATTGTGTGATGTTGCTCCTCTTGAGGTTTATGATGTATTGTTAGGACAACCATACTTGTAGAAGTGACATGATGTATATGAGTCTAGACCACGCTCTGTGATTATTACTTTGGCCAATAAGTTGTACATGATACTGAAGGTAGCCCCACCTATCGCCATCTCTTTGATCACTGCAAAGCAATGCAATAAGATCATTTCTCAAACCAACAAATTTGTTTTCCTTATGATTTTCCCTCAGGGCAAGAAAGTTGTGGCCATGACTTCCAGGAAAGGCTCCTCTACACAACAACAACAGATGGATAAGGTCATGGAGGAGTACAAGGATATTTTCACCTCACCTACAAGGATACCTTTGCATTGTCAAGTCAAGCACTCCATCGATATGATCTTGGGCATGCCTCTACCCAATGGACTGATCTATCGACGCTTTATTTTGGAGAACGATGAGATCAAGAGGTAGATTCAGGAACTATTGCAGAAATGGCACATCAGGCCATGCTCATCAACCTATGGGAGCTCAATTGTATTGGTATAGAAGAACGATGGGACCTGAAGACTCTGTATTGACTATCGGGCACTGAACAAGATCATTGTCCGGAATAGGTACCAAATCATGTAGATTGATGACCTTCTGGACCAGCTTAAGGGGGCCAAATATTTCAGCGAGATTGACTTGAATTCAGGTTATCACCACATGCCTATCGAACCCTCCATGTGTGGAAGACTACCTTCAAATCCAAGGAGGGCCCTTTCGAATGGTTGTTCATGCCGTTCGGATTGACGAATACCCATGCAAACTTCGTGAGATTGATGGACGACATGTTGGGACCCTTCACCAATGCATTCGTGGTGGTGTATTTAGATGACATCTTCATCTTGAGCCAGAGTTGGGAAGAGCACCTCCACCATATTCGACAGGTCCTTCAAACCCTGCGAAAACAGAAGCTGTGTGCTAACTTGGAGAAATGGAAATGCACTTTTGGCTTGATCGAGGTTCAATCTCTGGGGTACATCATTAATGAGTAAGGTGTACATGTGGACCCAACCAAGATACAAGTCATTCAAGATTGGTCAGCGCCAACCACTCTAATAGAGCTTTGTAGCTTTTTGGGACTTGCCAATTTCTACCGTAGGTTTGTGTTGGGGTTCTCTCATATCACTTGGCCTTTAAGTCAAGTCACCAAGGGCGGAGTGAAAGTAATGTCTTTTTGGTCTGAAACCCAACGAAAGGTATTTTCCAAGTTAAAGCATCACCTCTGTTTTGCACCGATGCTCACATTACCAAACTTGCAACAACCATTTGAGATTGAGACAAACGCCTCTAACTATGCTATTAGTGCGGTTCTTACTCAGCATGGGCATCTAATGGCTTACTGTTGTGAGACTTTCTGACACAGTCCAAAAGTATCCCACTTACGACAAAGAAATGTATTCCATTATGCAGGCCCGCTGTCAATGGAAGCATTACATTATGTGGAAGGAAATGATCATCCACAGAAACCATTGACCCCTGCAGTTCATATGGACATAGGGAAAGTTGCAGAATGATCGCCATAAAAAATGGTCCACCTACCTATAACAATTCCACTTGAACATTAAGTATAAGAAGGGCAACACCAATAATGTCGTTGATTGCCTCAGCCGATCATTAGTCATGGCGCTGATCACTGTGCTCGACTCCTGTGGGCACGAGACTTCGATGTGGCCGCATCTTTACAAGAGAGATCCATAATTCGACAGCACATACCAGACACTCTTGGAAGGGAAGCAAGTTCCAAAATTTCACCTTCAGGATGCACTGTTATGTTAGAAAATTATATATTACAGAGCAATGGAACGCATAAAATATTGCTGAAATATAAGCATAGAAAACGCATAAAACAAGAGAGACACAGATATACGTGGTTCACCCAATTTGGGCTACATCCATGGAGAAATAACCAGTCCTTCCTTTTATATTATCCAGCAAACTGAAGAGATACAACCTATGACATATCCGCCCCCTAGACCCCCCTGCAACGTATATTTTACGTGCGGCACAAACTGGGGTCCAATGTGGCGATACCTTTGAATACAGAAGATAATCAGGCTCCACACCCAACATGTTTTGCCACATGGGACACATTTGTGTTCCTTCAAGCGAGCGTGCCAAGATGATTTGGTAGGCGCACTTCAGTCGGGTCGCTGGACATTTCGGAGTAGAGAAAACAGTGGCAGTATTGCAAAAATATTTTTATTGGCCGTAACTTCGTTAGGATGTTGGGAAGTACATTAGATCCTACACCGCCTGCGCCATTACCAAACCAACCATCAAGAAGCAAGGCATGTATACTCCTCTACCTACTCCTAGTTGGCCTTGGGAATCTGTCTCCATGGATTACATGTTGGGCCTTCCTTCTACTAAGCATGACAACGATTGCTTTTTCATGGTCGTCGACAGATTCTCCAAGATATCATGGCGGCCTGCAAGAAGAGTATCACAACAGAGGCCACTGCTAAGCTCTTCTTTGAGTGAATGTGGGTACACTTTGGGATCCCACATTCCATTGTCTTAGCTCGAGACAACATATTCCTGAGTGAATTTTGGTCTAGTCTCTGGTCAATGCTGGATACAAAACTTAACAAGTCCACAACTTTCCATCCCAAAACCGATGGCCAAACAAAGGTTGTCAACAGGATGATCGTACACATTATGCGCATGTACAACTCGAAGCATCCACACACGTGGGATGAAAGTCTCCCTTATGTCCAACACAACTACAACAGAGATCTCCACAACTAAACAGGCCATAACCCCTTTTATATAGGGTTGGGATTTCAGCCATTATATCCCATTGATGTGACCATACCATTTGCAGCCACTCAGGCAGATTCGGCTCACGTCCAATCCAAAGCCGAAAGGGCTAACTCATTGAATGCATTCAACACATCTGCCAGTAGGTCCATGATATACTGGATAGAGCCAATGTTAAGTACAAACAAAGCTATAATTGACATCGAGTGTCACCCAAGTTCCAGGTGGGCGACAAAGTTTGGCTACATTTGCAGAAGGAGAGCCTCGTTAGACCCCACCACAAGATTCCCCCGCTCTGATATGGACCATACACCATCACCAAGGATGTCGGTGACAATGCCTTCAAGTTCAACATCCCATCGTTCCTTGGTCTGCACCCAGTGTTCAATGTAGACCGCCTTCGACCATACTTTCCACCACTGTTGGACACCTTTGACATTGCAAAACAACTCACACCGGCAGAGCTCAACCTGGATTGCATGGAACATGCCACAACTGATCAGATCATGGGCACACAAATTAAGAACACTTGCCATCAGAGGATATAACTATACCGAGTTGTCAAAGTAGGCCAACTCCTTCACTAGGGCAAGTGGTTCACCAGGGACCAGGTTCAACAGAAATTTCCTCACCTCATGGAGACTCTGCATGTAATGGGGTCCATTGCTTCTTAAGGGGGGAGGAATGATCCAGGTGGATATTAGTGGGCACCTGCCTATTCCGCCTAGACCCTCCAGCCAGTTTCATATGTTTCCTTTTTTATTTCAGCATTTACTATTTTTAACAATTTATTGGGTCTTGAACATCCGGAGCAGTTTTGACCCCCTAAACGATGTTTTTTTTTTTTAGTTCTATTGTAAACCCATAGCCATAGGCAAGGGCCTGCGACAAAACCTGTAGTACTCAAAGAGACCTTTCCAATAAGGTATTGTACACGCCAAACAAAGATAATATGACCAAGTTATGACCCGTGAAGTTGGTTGCCCAACTAACCCCAACGGGGCCCACAAAATCTTGGTGTTACATCTCCTAGGGTTAGGGTTTTGGTTGTTTAAGGTTTTCTCATGTTTTTCAATAATAAATAGGCCCTTGAGCCTCATTGTAACACAATTCAGTTGGCATGTAGCTGCCACATCTCTTCTCAGAGATAAGTTACCATTGCACGAGCTATCTTATTTCCATTTTGTTTGTAAGCATAGTTTAGTATTTTTCTATTAATGAAATGAAGTGTTTTTTTGCTGCATCTCTATATTTATGATTATATATGTAGTTTTTTGCGTTCCTATTTAAGTTCATGTCAATCACCTCTCCTATATGGAGTATCCAACAACCTTCCATCTCTAATAGTGTCATCTTTATCTGAAATGTAACCACCATGAAACCTACTACCATATGCCCCATTAGTTTTGTTCTCTTGTCCATGGTTGATATGAAGTGGCCCTTGTTGCTACAATTCTAACAAACTCTGAAGAAGTATATCATTTACCTCTGCTTGTTTCTCTTGTTCTTGTATGATCTTGTCATTGTCTTCCTTACAACTCCTTATCTCTTCCTTCAAGCTTCTTAATGTGTCTGCCAAATCAGAAGAGTGTGCAACACCACGCTACTCATATGATTCATAGGGAGAGTCTTTGTAGTCTACCATCTTGCTAGCCATTTGATCTCTTTCATGCAAGGCATATTATGTCAGCTAAACAAAATCACAATAAACCAATGTATCTTAACATAGCTCGGGGAAGATGTCTCATCTGCAAGATTATCAAATCAACGTGATACATGTATAACATAATCATAACATCATATAGACATATACAAATAAGTGCATCAACACATAAGCATCATTCTAGCTAGAGTCCAGTCATCAATGCATGACCATATCGACTACACATACCATGACCTCATGCATGACAACAACCATTACACCATTATACACATGGCCAAATGCAAACATCAACATGCATAAGTAATGCGTAATTGACCACACAGACATATGTAATCAAGCATAAGTGAACAATACTTGTAACCAAACCTACAAGAATGATACATGTAACCAAGCATACAAGAATGTAACCCAGCATGCAAATTGATACACGTAAGCGACATATGACAACATGTAACCAATCATACACTCATGACGATTCATCCCACGACAACAACCCCAACTTCCACATTATGACATCACTACAACCATGATCAACACCATGCAATGCAACAAGCACATGGAATGCAAGCATAGGATACACACATGCAACCAACATGCATGCATGACAAACACACACAATCCATCAAATTTGAGGGGTGAACCATGCTCTGATACCACTCTGTAACACTCTCCTCCCACATCTACCCAAGTAACCGACCAACCGGGGTAAATATGTGATGAGAGGCTACTATGTTTGGATTCAACCTCCTATGTGACCTTAAGGAAACAAAATCGATGGAAACACAATGTACATACCTTCCACATCAGTTACATGATCCCTGAGAACAATCCTAACACTTTAGGCAACCTGCCCCTAGGTCCCACTGAAGTTTTTGATCACTTAACCTCTAGACGCTCTCATGACATAGGCATGCTAGTGTCTAAAGCCCACTAAAGTTTTTGACCACTTAATCTCTATACGCTCTCGTAACCTAGGCTTGCGAGTGTCCAGGAGGCTCTGAACGCTCTCATGTTATAGGCATGCCAGCGTCCAGGGACTTTTTTGTCGATTTCTGTGCCAGCGTCCCCAGGATTTAAGCCAGTTTATTCAGGCTTAGAGCCCAAGTCATTGCCCAGAATGGAGTGACATCTCTAGAACAGTAAAATAACAGGGAAACAATGATGCAAACACAAATAGTTGAACAAGCCCTTAACCAGAACCCTACTATCCATGACAAGCATTTCATCAAACATATCAAAAATATGTAATCTACAACTATAAATAATAGATTTAAGCATAGGGTTCTCATACTTATCTGAGAATTGCTAACAACCATTGTTCCCTCATATCATTTGTTGAATTATCATATATTAGGCCATAGATACATTGTCCATTCATTTACAAGTAAAAATATGATGAAAGACATACACAGCCACTGTCATAAAACACATATATGACCAACATAATAGCAGTATAAATACCAATGAAATCACAACCATATGATCCACATATAAATCAGTATATTACTCATAGAAATACAAGGAAAAATAACCTTTCATTAATAATGCAAAATCCAAACCCGAGATGGGACTACCACATTCCATCCGACCATAGAATGGCTAAGCCAAATCTCTTTTCAACCATTCACCCTTGTGCCATATTCCAAGCATGAATGTGGGACTCAAACCAAAAGAACCAACCAGTGCATACCGAGGCTAAACCACCTCACCCTCATCAATAAAAACCAAGCTTTACCGTAATCCATCCCAGATCTCTAGGTCAACACAATAAACATGTCATAACAGGATTTACCATGATCTCCACTCGGTCACTAGGCCAAAAAAGCAAGATGCCACTAGATTTCTCCACCTACACCGTTAGGAATTTTCTCGTCTCCTAATCTCTTAGGCTTTACTGCAATCCAAATGCGGATCACTAGGCCCTAAACCAAGACCCACTCTCCAGGCTACCACATATCCCAAACCCGAGTTTGCTATGCCCAATAAAGAAAAAAGCACCTCTTGCCTTTACTATATATCCTGCCATTCACTAGCAACGATTCCTAGGCCCACCGAGGCAACATAATCTTGTCTTTACCGCAACCCATAATCTGGTTCAGGGGTCACTAGGCCAGTGGCTTTACCGTGATCCATAGTCTAGTTCAGGGACCACTAGGCCATGTGCTCTATCATTCAAAGATCAACCTCACTCAGCTTTGAATATATCCGGCAATCCAACTCAACCAAAACATGAGAACCCCATCACACCATGGCTATCCGGAAATGGCAAGACTAGGCTGAAAACATTGTTACACCTAGCAAAACCCATGCCATAACAACAAAAGAACCACATGCAATGCCATGCATGCCAAATCTAGCAAGGAAAATACACATGCAAATCGATACTTGTAAATAATCTTATTATAGCTACTTGATCCTGTCTTTCCCTGCTTGATCTGTGCTTCCTCTTGCCTTCTTTGCCTTTCTTGATCCAATGCCAAAATGCTCCAAGAAAACTGTAAGTGTCAAAGAGTGTGAGGGAGAGAGAGAGAGAGAGAGAGTAATGAGAGAGTTCCAAAACTAAACTAACAAAAGGTTACCAACTGATCCTCATAAGCCTTTTTATTAATGAGGCCTCTATTTTCGTCATTTTCCATTATTTTCCTTCATTTTCCTCATCACATGCAACTTGTGACCTTTCACCTCCCTTTTCTCCTAATTTCCATTATTTTTCATAAATAAATGCACCAAAAATGCCATTTTGCCTTTCCAAAGCCTTAACCATTGCCTTTGTCAATTTCCTTAGCCATAATAAACCAATGAACACCCACACAAGGATGTCTTGCCCAACATTCCACTTGGAATAAGTGTCCCCTCAACCGTGGTTATTATTTTTTCCTTTATTAACTTTTATTACATGGAAATTTCACTAGGGTTGTTACAAAGGAACCTTTCCCGAGGGCCATGGATGTGGCTACAATCTTCCCCTTACTTTGAGAGTGAATCAGAAAGAGAAAAAAATTCCCAGTCTAGGAGATGATCTTACTGCATTGCTTGGCATAGATCAAAGAGCTGGCGGTAGGCGAGGCTACCTCTGGTATCCTGTATAACTTATTACCCGAAGAAATAATAACAATGCGAGGCCTCGACTCATATACAACATTACGCTTCCACAAGTATGGTTGGCCTAATAATACATCACAAACTTCAAGAGGAACAACATCACATAATACCTCATCCGTGAAGGGCTTGATGTTGCATGGAAGGCGACACTGTTGGCTGATGCGAAGATCTCATCCTTGGTGAAGCCACCCAAGGGTGTGGTGTGGTTGGTAGGCCCAACCGCTTAATGACCTCTGCTGAAATGAGGTTCTTTTGGCTCCCGCTGTTGACAACGAATTGCAGCGACGAACCCTTCACCCACATCTGTGAGTGGAAGAAATGCTCCCCCTCCTCTGGATCTTTGGGCTCAATCTTCTGGATCTTGGTGGTGGCAACAATAGCACTAGGCTCTGCATCAATAATATGCTTCCCTTTGTCGTTCCCCTTGTCGGGGTTTGACTTAGAGTTGGAACATGCATATGATTTTGAAGCCTTCAGCTCGACCACCAGTGACTGCTTGGCTCGACACTCACTTGTGTTGTGAGTGCGACTCTTATGGAACCACTTCCCCGTGTTGTTCTTCATCTTCATGGTGTTGTTCTTTTCTTGCGTCTTCGACGGGTGGTCTTGGGTCACCTCGCTTTGGCTTTGTCCTTTATTCTATGGTTTGGGGGCACCTTTCCCTTGCTTTAGGTTCGCAGATCCAAAGTCTCACTTCCTCTGTTTTAACTTCTGCTCGATCTTGATAGTGTATCGGTAGGCGACACCAAGCGAGGAGATGTGTAGGAACTCCATCTCATATTGGATGTATTTGTGTAGACAACCGCGATACTTGGGTACCAGATGCCGCTTAAAATCCTTGATACCCAACTTAGTGCGAAGGGTACGAAAAATATTTGTGAACTTCGACATGTCTTGGTCCCTTCCCTGCTGTAGTGTAGTCCACTTTATGTACTTATCTTCATAACTCATGACAGGGTAATACTACTCCTTGATGGCATCTCCAAAAGAGTTCCAAGTGGGTGTAGCTGAAACAATGAGGGTTCCCTCTTATTCTTCTGCTCACAGTAGGTTTCCCACTAGTCCTTGATGTGGGGGGCGACTTTGAGGAGTGCAAAAGTAATATTTTCTCTATTGGAAAAATCATGAATCGAAAAATACCCTTCTAATAGATTTAACCATCTATCTATGACATTTGCATCTATCTGGCCTTCAAATATGGGAATATCAAAGTTGACTTGTACCTTGAAGGGAGTGGTGCCGCCAGAGTGGTTGTCGGATGAAGACTCATGGCTTGTGGGCATCTGCTAAAGGATCTGGGCAAAGTTGTCCATCATCATGTTCTTCTGTCCCTCGAGGGCTTCTTCGAGCAATATTTTGAAGGGATCTCCTCGTACCTCATCTTTCTTTTATTCTTCCATGGGAGGCCATCGGGGTTTGTGAGGCTGGTCTTGTAAAGGTTCAACCAGTTCAAGCCCTAACTCCTTATACCTTGACCTTGTTGGGGACATGCAAAGAAAGACAGAGAAAGAGTAGACTCCCCTGATACCATTGATCTAGACTTATGCAGGAATGCAATAGAATATAGATATAAACATAAACACAGAGATGCAACAAGAATAAAACTTCATTTCATTAGTATCGAAGAACTTAAATATGCTTACATACAAAATGGAAATAAACTAGCTCGGGCGATGGTAGCTTATCTGTGAGTAGAGATGTGGTGGCTACATGTGTCTGAACTATGTTACAATGAGGCTTAAAGGCCTATTTATTATTGAGAAATAATGGAAAACCCTAAACATCCAAAAACCTAACCCTAAGAGATAAAGCACCAAAACTATAGGCCCAGTGTGGGTAAATTGGTACATCAATTTCCCGGGGTTGTAACTTTGGCATACGATCTCAGGTTGATGTGCATAATACCTCGTTAGAAATATCTATTCGAGGATTACAACTTTCGAATGCAAACATTAGCAAAATAATTTTATTTTATATTATTATATAATATATATATATATATATATATATATATATCTATTATTTATTATATATATATTTTATATATATATATTATTTTATTTTTTTTTTGTTTATTTTTTTTATTTATTTATTGTTTAATTTATTTATTATTTTTTTTTTTGATTTTATTTATTTTATTATTATTATTATTTATTTATTTTTTGCCCGATTATCCCTAAACTGAGCTACAATTAAGGAAAATGGAAAACTGAAAGAGACAGTGGTGGGGGTCTAAGTGGAATAGGTGGGTGGCCACCAATATCCACCTGGATCATATCCACTATTATATCACACATCGTGCTCTTACCCCTTGAGCCCCGAGCAATTATTCAAAGAAAAATCATAAAAAGGAAAAATGCATATAAAGAAGGGTGTAAAAATCAAGGTCGGGGCACCTCATGTAACATGATTTCTCCCTCCATTACATTATATACCCAAGTATGGGCTTCCCTTTATTAGTTACCGTTGTACCCTAGCATGTGGACTAGGGCTGCCCCTTCTCATCCCCTACCTCATTCACCTCTCTACCACATACCACCACCTTTTAAACGATGTACCTTCAACATATTATCCCCTTTAGAAGTAGAAACCACCCAATATGATACTTGGTTAACCCCAATTGGAGTTTGGAGACATTGGCACATTCCAAAGCCCATTATGGAAGGGAAGACCATTATGAAGTCCCCAACTTTGGTCCATGGTTGGTAAGAAATTTTACTCAATTTCTCTAATGACTTGTTGTATTGGAAAGTTAGGGGTTGCATTGGCTCTTATGCAAGATTGTAGATGGTCTCCATCTTGGCTTTGGTCTCCCTATATGTGGTCTTAACCCTCCAGAGGGCTACATTGGCACATGTGGGATGTGTGTTGAAAGCCATGGGCCTCCACAGTAGTAGACATCACTCCATGGATCCTTGAGGATGTTTAGAGATTGCTCGAGATTCACCTATTGGACGAAAAAGATGCACTTGGTTCACCTTTGCCCAACTAACCCCACAAATGTACCATGCACTTGGCAGTTGAGCCAGGATTTGTAGGATGATGTGGTATCGCCTACAACATCATCAGAACCCTTACAGATGATTTACAAGCATATCCACTGGGAGCACCATAGGTTTATTGTTTGGAGAACAAGGGGCGAAGCCCTTGTCCATCACTTTTGAGGGTCCTATTCTTTATGGCACCTATGAATCTCATCATGCCTCTTGGAGGGCCCTACGACATGTATTATTTATCATTTGACCTCTTAAGAGGCTTATTATTTCATTTGTGAGCTAGTTTGGTAGGCTTGTCACCAAAAGTTAGGTTATTAGCACAATATTTTATTTTTGGGGCTTATGTAGGCCTAAGAGACTAATTCAAACTTCTCATTAGTGTATAAATACAAGCGAGATGCGTTCATTCTCTCATCATCACTTTGGATCAGATCTCTCTTCTCTTTAGAGAATTTCACACTTTTTCTTGGAGGATGAATTGGAGCATGGATGAATTTTGATGTTTGTATTTGGTTTATCTTATCTTGGAGCTTCTCTATTGTCAAATTGTTGACGGTTGGATATGTTATATTACATGTAAGTATACGCTTTTAATGCTATTCTTATTTTACTTTGTTATATACATTGGATTGGGAATTTCACTATTTTGTAGGGCTAATTGCTGCATGCATTTACTGCTTAAATTATGGAATTTTGTCTCTATATAACATCTCTCAATGTATGGGCCATGTAATGTTGAATGAAATTTCCTAGGGATAATTCTATCAACGAATTCATCTTGATAAGCCATCACATTTTACAAGTCGAAGTATAAAGCTATAAGGTTGCCTTGTCCTAGAAGACAAGTGAAGTAGTCTTAAGGCCTCCTTGACCAAGAAAGAAGGTCCTCATTCATATTTATCATATACTCCATTTTCCTAATACTAGGGCACTAATCTACGAAGAGGTGGTCACTCAAAAATTAACTCTTTTTCACCTTCTTCTAGGTCTAGCCAACTTGGGTCACCTAGGGAATCACTTTTTTGACAAAGTAGCCCTCCAAAAAGTTCAATATACTAGCCTCTCCTACGTTGGTGTGTCCTCAAGGTTTCCACCAATTTTGAAGCCATTCCGACAGTGGAATTGTGAGATAACCCAAGACCTAACTTCAAGATCAAACTTTGCCCTAACATCCCCAAGGCTAGTGCCTCATAGGATCAATTTGACACCTTTAAGTAAAAATTCTTGCTTTGAACCTTCCCCCCTTCTTGTCTGGGTTAAGAAGATCATTGGTTGCTAAATTCTTGCCCCTTAACCTAGGCCGGGTCCACTTGGCCTCGTGTGGTCTCGCACCTTCGAAAAGTCAAATCTTCAAGAACCATTTGGGAAGTCAAGTTCAATAAGGATTTTAGGATTGGGAAGCTCCTTCATAAGGCATATTACCCTAAGCCTAACCCTTAAGTCCTCACCTCCTTCTCCTATAAATCTTCGTACCTTGCTTGATAAGCAAGAAAGCTCTATTCTTAAAAGCCCTTCAAGGGAAAGTATTATAAGGGTCACTTTATATCCATTGGTTGATTCATCCTTCACAAGTGACTTTCTATATACCGGGTCTCCTCCCATTGGTGAAAGTCTGTAAAGAGTAGGGAGTCTTAGTTGTGGTGCTAGTGGGCTAAGCCTCCTTCGTTGCCCTTTAGGAATCCCTCTTATGCCCCTTACCCGTTTGAGCGGTAACAAGCCCCAAAATTAAACACAACTTGTAGTACATATAACTGACTTCAAGATATAATCCTTTATTACAACATCTTTCCCGAGATCCATTAGATCATTCAATTCTGGACACTTGACATTAGAGCTACTTAAACTAACTGAATCTTTCATATTTAAGACCAAACTATTGACTAGAGTCTCAATTCGTCAACCTGAAGATAAAGGAGTTTGATGTTTTTCCTCATGTTTATCCAATTTTCCTCTAACTTACAGCCAGAGGTTAAAGGTGTGGAGGTAAAAGCAATTTGTTCATTATGTTGTATCTTGAACTTCATGAGATTAACCTTAAGATTCCACAAAGAGCCACATCATTACAAACCCACAATGCAGACCCGACAAAACAAATGAAACACTCTCTCCACTGACTAATTTTTGAAACAAATTCCAATTATAAACTAAAAACTTTAAGAATCCTTCTGAAGATCAAAACTAGAAACATATCCATCCCTCCAAATACAACATTATATACCCATTAAAATCTCCCATCATCAATAACAAATTAGACTCTATTCTGCCATACAAGTGATCCTATAGATGCTAGAGTGCTCCCAACTCACATCAAAATAGTGTTTCATCACTCCCCATCGTCGCATATCATTCAATAAAAAAAATTGAATTATCACTTACAAACCTATTTTTATTCCAATACCAACCTACTATGGTACAAATTACCATCTATAATATTGGGAAACATTCACCAATGTTGTACTAACTTCAAAACACACTAATGTTGGAGTAGGGTAATAATTACAATAAAACCCCATTCAACAGACGTACCTTCCTCTTTTCGCAGGCGCCGTTGCGCATAGCATTAGGGTTTAGGGTTTTGTCTGCAAGGATGGGGAATTTATAATGCGTTCAACGACCCAAAACCAGCTGGTCTTCGCAACGCTCGGCCTTTAGAATTAGCCATTGGAAGGAAAACACTCTAGGTTACGCAGCTAGCAAGCTTCTGCGCAGGTACGTTATCTCCCTGATAAGCTAATAATCAGAGTCTGCCCGTGCATTATTTTCGATCATCAATTTTTTTTTTTTCAAGTTGTTGAGGTGGGGGGCTCTGGGGTTTAGCTTTTGGTTTCCCTTGCATTGAATTGGATACAATCTGTTTATTTTACTTTTATCCCTATTATTCACTCTCCCCTCCCCTCCCCTCCCCTCCGCTAGGCCGCCAAGCTGAAATTTTGTCTATTTGAGATGCATTTGTGACCATGCCTTAGCAAGTGCTGCCTTTCACTTAATAGATTATACTTACTATCTATCGAAATTTTGAGCTTCAGCTCAACCAGCTTAGTTGCATGAGATTTTCGCACGTTCCTTTCAGTGTTAAGTATCATTGTTTGGGTTTAGGGTTTAGTGTTTACAGTTGTCTCCTTGCGGTTATTAAATGAACACATCTAGGCTGAAACTTCTTATTTTTGGTTTTTCTTTCTTCTACGGTCGGCTATGTTATCGACTGCTTGTGTTTCAGAGTCATTTGCTTTCTTGTGTGCATCGGGCTAATTTGCGACGGCTAGCTTCAGTAGGGAACTGGGAACTGTTGGTTCTAAAACTACCATTTTTGATTTTTTAAAGTAATTTAATAAAAATGCTTACTTTAACTATTAAAATAATCTTCTGTGTTTCCTTAATTCTTAGCGTAGTCCTTACTTTGCATGATTGTTCTATCGATATCAGTCATTTTTGTATTGCGTTTAGTGATTCTTGTGTTTTTGTCTTGGTTTAGATTAGCGAAGTTACAAACTAAGTGCTACACAGCAGGTCCGTGAACAAGTACCTGAGAACCTTGTTGTGAGGAGGTTTTTCACCAAAAGTCTGGGTGCAATTCAGAGGGATTGTAAAGATGTTGGTCCTATTCGAAACCCCTGCGGGGTTTGCACTATTCAAAGTACTGGATGAAGGAAAGCTCGATAAAGTGGAGGTAAATCCTCATTTGAATGTTTTATTTTTGAGTTCATGAAAATTTACAATGTTCTGAAACACGTAATCGATCTAATGAAATAAAAAAACGAGTGTTGCAGAGTTGTTTTATATTCTTACATGTCTTTGATTTAGTTAAATGAGGGCATTTTCGTTAAAATTGATCTTTCCAACTTCTGAGGCCTTTCCAGGCTCTCTTATCGTTGCTATTTTCCGGGATACAATCTAATAATAATGTGCTCTATTGATCCAGGACTTGTGGAAGGAATTTCAGACATCAGAAACTGCCAGGAAGGTTAGTTTTCTTTACCATTAAATTTTCCTTTTAAATTTTCAAATGTTTATTCTTGCTACCATTTGTGATCTTAAAAATATATGTAATATTGTACTAGTTCGATAAAAATCAACATGATGCTTGCGGGAGCTTCTAATTAAACTATGATATTTATAACATGGCTCTTTGCTTCCTTCTGGAAGCCTTCCAGTATCCTAAGGCTTTTTCAAGAAATTTAATTGGCATGTCTCATCTTTCTCTCATAGTCAGCAGGACAGATTAGTCGAAACTTGAAAGGCAGAACCATCATTGGTAGGCAGGTTGTCTCTGTTCAAGCAGGTAAAGGAGATCAAAATTGGGTCAAGAGGTGAACAATAAAATAGCAAGATTTGTATAAAACACTAGTGGTTGGAATTGGTTGGAAATATGTTGAAGGTCAATTACCTGCTAACAGATGTAACTGATCTCTTTTGTCGTTTCTTCCAGTTATTCATATTGTTGCTTTTGACAGTTGGCTGCTAACTAGATCTTGCCCTTTTTACCCGTTGGACCTCTTTAACAATGTGCAGCATGCTTGCTGGTCATTGCCATTTTTCTTCTTTCACCTTTTATTGCTCAGAATATTATTAAAGAAACAAATAACTTGGACTTTCAGAGTTGGGTTGTAATTTATAAACAGAATGCAATTATCAACTTGCTTTTCATGTGTAATTTGTAGAACTAGAACCACAAGTTCGAGGCTCCATCTAGTCAGCTTTGTCTGAACTGCTGTTGTCAAGTCACATTGGAAGGTGTTTTTAATCTCTTTATTGTTTCATGTTAACAGGAAGTGGAAACAAATGTAAAATATATTTTTAAGAACTATATATTTTATCATCAAAATGTACTGCACAATATGGTTATCTGGAGCATTTAGATCTATTGTTTTTTTAGTTGTTTTCATTTGTAGTTTGCTTCCCATAATAACTGTTTGCAAACACACCAAGTCGTCAGTGACAAGAAAATGAATATTTAGGTTACAACTTAAAAATATGCTGAAGCTTCCAAAGAGTGCCTTTAGTTTCTACAGCTATAACATTTGATATACAGGCCCAAACTTATTGGGACTAGAGCTGTTGGAATGAACAGATCCGAAGATCATATAGAGGAAAAGTTCAAATGGTTCTGAGTATATTTGGAGGAGGTAAAGTCTACAAGTTTGGCATCTGAATCGGTTCTAAATGTAAAAAATGGATGTTTGTCTCCAGAAGATCCAAATTTGATGCGACCAAATCCATTGGGAAGAAAAGAGTATGGGATTTCACGTGGAAATACCTCACAGATTTTGGTATAAATTTGATGTAGCCTGGCTTTTGGACAAGTATTGAGTAATTTTTAAAAATTTCTTGTATTTAATTGTGCATAACTGCTGCTCTGAAGATATAAGTTATCTGAGGCCAACATTGTTGGCAAGGGGATGATCTTAATTTTCTATGGGTAAAGTTGCAAGTTTTGATGCAAACTTCAGTTAATCACAATTTTTTTTTGGGAATACATGATTCTCCCGTGGAGAATATATCTGAGCAACAAAAAGAGGGGCTTTGTAGGTGACTCTTACAAAACCGCCTCAACATAACAAAAATTTAACAACGCATAATGCTACTATGGAATCATCCACCATTAGGGAGTTATAGCAAGCTCGATTTGGCCATTAATGTTTAATTCACCTATCTTCAGTTTACACCCCTTGTTAGCATTCTTGTTTGCTTCTCTGTTGAAGTCTCTTAGGACATGGAAGTAAGCTTTGGATGGAATATATTCCGCAATTTTCCTGATTCTTTTCATGATGATTTCCGTATATTTTTCCTTTGGGATCAGGAGAGAATCTCCCATAATCGTAAGGTTGTCCACTTGATGTTCTTTGGCTAACAAGAGTTCTATGAGTCAATGTTGGGGCATCTTAAGGTGGCTCATGGTCTTTTAGACTTCATTTCAGAGTACTATTGGAGTGAGTCAAAGGTGTTCCCTCTCTTTGACTCTCATTGGGATTTATATTGATGAGATTAAGTCTTTCCTCTATGAGCACATACAAGAGGGTGATGGTTACCCATTGCACCATGTTTTGATCTCCTTAATCCTCTTTGCTAATGACTTGGTCTTCTTGGCCTCTACTTTTGAGGGATTACAGGGATAGATTGATGCATTGGCGAATTTGTGTGATCTTTGACAACTTAAGGTCAATATGGTTAAAACCAAGGTTTTGATCTTCAATGCCTCGAAGAATGTTGTTGCAGATCTTCACTTCTACTGTCGTGGGGCAGAGATTGAGATCACCACATCTTAGACCTACTTGGGGGTATAGTTCACAATGCACATGGCCTAGATTTGGTATGTGGTGAGCACTCCGAACTCCAGTAAAGGCTACAAATTCCTAGCGCTCATCGAGTGACAATGCTTCCAAGTATAGTTCCAAGACATCTTGTCCAAGCTCCACCTTGTGGAGACCATTATCAGACCCATAGTTCTCTATGGTTTTGAGATTTGGCTACCTAGTTTACTACAATCAGATTGGGCTACCATGGATGTTGGAAATATTGAGAGGGGAGGTGAATCAATATTTCTTACCAAGCACTTTTTAATCCTTTTCAGAGCATTAGTTATTCTTTAGTTATTATTAATGTTCTTCAACAATTATAAACAATAATCAACAATAGATAACACCGTACAACAATGCAGGAAGATAAAACAATACATACACAGATTTTTAGATGGAAAACCCCCTTCAAGTCAAAAACCACAGAAGCCTTCTCTAGTAATTGTCTTCTTCTCTCTTTAAAAGAAATATTAATTACATCAAGATTTCAGCTACAACTGAGGGATGCATCAACCCCCTAAGCTACAACTTGTAGGACGCTACTAAACCCTAATATCTTGTTGCAACCAGAAGGACGTCCCAACGCCTTGTAGATCAAGCCACAACTTGATGAATGCGCCAACACTTTATTTAACCGATTACTGTCGGAAAGGATGCTTCACTGCCATGTGAGTTTATCAACCGCAACTGAATGGACACCAAAATGCCCTATGCAAGCCACACCTTGCCTTTGAAGTGTTCTCTAGCCACAACCTGAAGGTGACTCCAATCACCCAGAAGAGTCGGTAGATCGCGTTTCACAATTTCCAGACTGAATCCCCCTTTGCTATGAATCAATATAAGAAGATAGTAGATAAGAGAATGATGCTATACTCAATATAAATATCCTGTCAAGTTCTGTAGTTGCATTATTGATTGCACTTTACAATCTTACTCAAATTACACAATCCTACTCAATTTGATCGCTGAACTGCAATGCTATCCAACTAATCACTATCTAAGATATACCAAACAAATCAACCTGCAACTGTCACTGTACCACACTGCTCATGTAAGGATAAGCACCATATCCCAATGATGCAATCAACATATCACACTTGCACTTCATTGTTCCAATCTGCTCATAATGCTGCAAACATTTGGCACTACTATCAAATGATGGCACAAATCAAGGTGCCTTAGGTCATCTCTATGACTTGCAACCAATGCTCTAAAGCTTGACCCAAGGAAGAATACCAACATGTGTAATCACTGCTGCGAAGATAGTCAATACCTTGGAGTCATTTATATAACTTCACAAAACGGTACTCACGTATATGACTGTTGAATAATGCTGCCACAAACCAACTGTAGTATTGTTACATAGATGCCATCATGCCAATGGATATAACATGTGTTGTCGCTGATATCGAAAGTACATCAATGCACTACACATTCCAATCTTAGTGTCAATTCTTCATCAAGGCATACCCATGTAATAGGTTATATGAGTTTGTATGACAACACATTATGTCAATGATCATTCAAGAGTCAAGACACCATTATCCTTAGAAGTAATGTAATAAGGCCAACTATCATTTCACTTGTCTTCAACCTGGTCTATTAATCTTATAACAAGTTATACATAGCCGTCCTAGGCATACTACATAGTCATGATAGGCTATGTCAAAGTTAGGACATCACATTAATATCTAAGTGTTAACTCACTATGTGTCATTATATCAAGTCAATAAGACATATTACTATCTCTGTATTGTTGCTGCAATCTTAAGAGATTCTTGGTACTAATGTTGATACTAACCTAAGGTCAATATGTCAATGCCCAAAACACTTGTAAGACTAAGAGCCAAAGGTTTGTCTTACTGCATGGTCGATACGTAATGTCAATGTCAATGGAGGCTCAGTACATGTACTGCTACATAATGAATGTATCGATGTCAAGATCAATATAATGTGTCAATATGTCAATGTATCACACTTAGTCAAATGTGATATCTCAGTTAAGTATAGTCAAATGTCAAGGTCATATCACTGTAGGGTAGATAGGTTTAATGTATGTGTGCACTGCTGTCCACAAATTTGATTTACAAAATAAAATTTAAAGTTAATGATTGGGTTACTACCTTTGGTTCTTCAACTTGTACACAATGAGATTGCAGGGATCACTAAATTCAAGTCACTGATTGTATGTTACAATCAATATGTAATTATCCTAATCACTGATAGGTCATTACACTGTTGGTTGCTATCACTATCAAGTTGATTCATTTACATTTTATTGAAACACATCAGTTCATTGTTTAATATTACACTAGGAATGTCACCAAGTGTCAGATAGCACATCACATCAAGTGAAGAAGTTATGTGCCACTGTCTCATCTAAAGTCATGGTCTTGAAGTGTTCACACTATCCTTCTCACAGTCATATTATTAGGTTGTATAACTAGGCCTTTGGGCTAAGCCCAACCACAAACAAAAAGAGAATGTAGAGGAGAACATATACACAAAAGTAATGATAAACTTCAAATGAATTTCGCTTGCCCTAGACCTCTTGAACTACAAGATGAGTTACCAGATTTTATTGCCAAACAAAAAGGACAGACTCGTGACTAACCCCTAGAGGGTCGAGAGCATAAGAGTGACGGCCTAACAGGTTGCCCAAAAGCCATGAATTTCTCTGTCCTGAATTGGAGTAGCCGAGCCTTAAAGGATTTCATTGTTTTGAAGAATGTGCCACAAATCAAATAGAACTGTTGTAGGTTGACCTAACCAGACCTAAGTAATTCACTGTCCTAGCAAGGTCCTAAACCAACCATCAATAGGATAAAAGGATGCTCTAATCTAGGTCTCCATCAAGGTTTTAATAAATAACCGAATAGTGGAAGAAGGGCCAAACAAATGTATCAAGACAAGACCAAACCAAGTCTAAACTTCTGCCCTAGAGAAGCCCTAACAGAGAGGGTTGAAACTTGAAAAACATATAGGAACAGATGATAAAGACCTAACAAGTTATAATCAAATTCGTTGTTTGAAGGAAGATCAAGTAAAATTTTATACCAAGAAGGATAGACACTTTACCTTAGAAGACTGAGCCTTTTCTTAAAAAGAATTCGTTGATCCTGCCTCAGAAACTCGACCTTAGGGTGGTCGAGAAGATTATAGAGATTTTCACAAGATCATTCGTTGTAGTACATGGATATGAGAGGACGCAAGTACTCCTTTTTATAGGCTTAGAAGAGGTTGTATAATGTGAGCATTGGAGAGTTAGGAAGCACTCCATGAAATAGACATTGAAGACTTAAAGAATTTTAAATTAAGTAATTTATGCCTTGTGTACAAAGTAAGGAAGGCCGTGACCCTTATGTGGTCTTTTCTTCTTTTATTTTTATTTTTATTATATAGCGTTAAGAGAGTTGAGGAAAGGGCTTCATAGGTAATCATTAAAGCATAAAACGAAGGCTCCAAAAAGGCCTTCACTAATTTAAAACATTTTAATAATGAATGTCTTCTTTCCTAAGACAAGAGGGCTATTAGCCTTAAATGAATAAATTAGGTTCTAGATTTGGAAAAAGGTTTTCTAAGTGAACGTTGAATTATTTATAATATTTATCCTATCATCTTTAGGATAAATAATTAATAACTTTAACCAATAGTTCATTTCATGTGGTTCTCTGACCTTAAATGTGAATATATTGCAAACCAGGAGGCCTCTCGAGGTGTACCACATATCAACAGAAACATATTTCGAGGAGAATCTAACGACATAGATCTCCGACCCAAACTCTATGATTTGACCTACCAAAAACCCTTGACAAAGTCGGGGTACATCCTCTGTCCAGGGAACCCAAACCCTATGAATAGGGTTTTCAACCATCCAACAATATAGTTACCATCTTGATGTAATCCGACAATTACTAAGAAGCATTCATTAACCATTTGACATCAATGACTGGTGTTTTTGGTCAAAGTCAAACCCATTCAACTCCATGGGTTGATGTCAATGACAACACCATCCAACAATGGAGAGAGTTTAGACTTTGCTTCTCAGGCATATTATCCACTGCAAATGCATAGTTCTGTAGTCCCATTATTCAGGCAAAGTTTGAGGTCCACCCATTTCCCTTTGAGGTTCTTTTTCACTTTGGTCTCTTTCATCCATTGAGTCAGTTCTTACAGAGACTTTGCTATTGGGATAGAGATACCCCTATCTTGAACTTTGCTCTACAAAGGTCATTGCTTTGGATACTCCCTTAGATTGTTCTCGTGGATGGTTCACAAAGGTATCTCGGCTCCTTCAGTCGATGACCACCCCCCCAAAGTGCCTTCCTACATTTATTTTCTCCATTGACAGACCAACACATCTCTTAACGACTCAGTAGAAACTAAATCAAGCCATCAAAGATGATATCTATGGATTATACACTTAGGTCATGTGGACATCCCCCTTGGTGAGCCTTGGTTCAAAGATGTCCTTCTAGCTAGATCATTTTTTGGAGCTGTAGGATGACCTCATTGTCCGCCCCCCTTATACTCACAGGAACTAGATTCAGTCACTTAAGATCCCACTGTGGTAGCGTCAATTTATGTCCCATCAACTTTGCTTGGAGATGAATCACCATGTACCATGATCTAATAGGGTCTACTAGTTGTGCCACCTATAAGAACCAAAGGTCGAGATGCACCTTTTTTCGCTGCCCTATATACTATGAGATCAGAGGATGATATCAATGCTTATATATAGTGTCTAGAGGATCCTTCTCTACTTTCTTTTGGGGTCCTAACTAGAGATGCTTAGCACTCTTCATGAGGGAGATTTTGACACATCTTAGATTCTACATATCTCACCTCATTCGGGGATGACTCAGGCGATCACTTCATACTTTCAGGTCGATTTGGCTGGTTTGAGCCATAAGCGATGAGTTGGGTTCCATGGTATTTCAGATAGTAGAGCAGTGATACCTTGGGTCTTTCCTAGGCCCACCGCTCGCTTTGCAAGGACAAAGATTGTTTATGGAGGTCCCGAACAATACACCAGTTCATTCACACCTAGAGTTCATTCACACCTAGAGCGTCTGAGGGTATCGTACTAAATGGTTCTCGAACAGGGCACCCCCACCCCTTCAAAGGGTTCCTCCTTAGCCCTAGCGGAGCAATCATAGACTTATCTAGAGCTTCTTTCCTTTGGACTTGGATGTTAGAAGTATCCCTTGCTCCTATATCCAACCCCAAGGATCATGGGGACTTTGATAGTGAGTTGGCACTATTGTCACCCCGCTCGCTGTCGGCTATCACACTCATGCATTCTTGACATCATCAACCTCCAGCCCTGGACTTCTTCACATAGCCTTCTACATGATCTGGTTGTATACATGTTTATGAGGCTGACCTATTACTGTATCTTTTTTTTGCTTCATTTTACACCTAGATTTAGCTTTAGCATTTTCTAGAAGTTGTGTTTGCACTTCCACATTGTACTTGTATTGGTTGTATCCTCTAGCCCCATTGACCTATATATGGTCATTCGTTGGACATCAATAAAATTATCTTATCTGCTTGATTATTTGTCATATGACCAAGACCTCATGAGTACCTGAACATTTAGTCCTCCTTGGGGCTATACAGTACCCCTCCCCCTCCTGCCACCCCTTTGAGTTAATTGCAGTTAGTTAAAGTTGGTCTTTGATATTTCAGACTACAATCTCATGATTTGTGAAGGACATTGTGTTCAAGATAAAAGAAATTCGGATTAATAACTTGGAACAAAGTGGTTTCTTTTGAAGAACATATGAAAATACCAAAAATCTAGGATATGAAGATGGAGCAGATGAATGAGAATGATGGTGTAACCTAAAATTTGCCATAAAATGCAATATCATCAGGGAAAAATTTCAAGTATCTTCAAAGAGATGGTCAAAGAAACAAAAGTTGAGGAATATCTTAGGAAAGAAGAGAATGAAGAAAAAGAAGAAATCCTGTTATAGAGAATACAAGAAAAGAGTGAAACAAATAAGGGCTAAACTTAAATAAGTTGTAGTTAGAGATAAAATTGAGAAAGAACTTGTAGATAAAGATGATATTATAGTCCGGTGGTGCAGCTTGAGTGGTTAAGTGCTTTGAGCTTCATGCAGGAGATCTCATGGTTGATTCCATGGACTTGTTGCCTCTGTTTTGTGACTCACTATTATCAGCACCACCAGGTCATTGCTATCTGTGAGTTCAGGGAAGTGCCCTGAAGTTTTGCTGTGAGCTTTGCTTGGAGGAAAAAAAGATGATATTATCTATTTTATCCACTTTAATTAAATATTTGTAAGAAGCTGGGAGTGTATGAAAAGAAAGGAAAGGGTATCATGATGAAGCAGCTTTGGAAGTCACCAAAAAAGAGACGACCAAGAGAATTGAAGAAATGATTTATAGGAAAGTTGGGGAAGCTTACATTCACATAAAGTTAACTCTCGCAAGGAAAAACAAAGATTGAAGAAGGTAAAAAGAAAATAAAGGCAAGCTTGATAAGATTTAATCCAAATAGAAGACTAGAAAAAAAAGATTGTGGAAGATAATCTTGTTGAAAAGTGAATCTATGAAACACTAGTATGTAAGGAAACAGAAACAGTAAGCCATTCAAAGGAAGATCAAAGTTTGAAGATAAGTTAAAAGATGGAAGACGAAATAAAGTTGAAAGTCATATTGACATTTTCTTTATCAGGAACATTCGAGTGCCTGAACCATGAACATACATGGAGTCACAACGACAAGTTTGTGCCAGACCTGAGCACTAACCGCCTATTAAGAGGTGGGCATTTCCATGCAGTTTTATAGGAGCATGTAACTATCTGGCCTGAGTTAATGGTTGTGATGGCTTCCACTAATCAATACCCTCTCATGGGGGTCTGCTAGCCTGCGAGTGGCAGAGATGTCAATTTTTTGAGGATTCAAACCCTGGTGGGGGCAATAGCTTCTTCCCTCTTTCACTGGCCCAGCTCATCTCTTGTGACTGTCAACACAAATATTGATTATGTATAATGTGGGTAGATAATCAAGCATGGTAATTGTTGAGGAGAAATCTAGAAAACCTATAATTTGATCTCCTGTAATACTTCAAGGCTGAAAGCCATGAGGAATGAGGATTTGTTGTGCTTCTAGTAGAACACAGGGCATGTATATATCTTAGGGGTTATTTTAGCGATACAACTGAATATTAGTCAGTAATTAACGTCATTCATGTGGTTGACCAGTTGTTTAACTCCTACAATTCTATCATATGACTGTTATAATGTTGTGTATAGGTGGACTGGCCATGGTATAGATCTGTGTCTTGTACTGCAAATGAAGGATTTTCTCCCAAAATTGATCATCGTTGGAGAGTTATCTCTCATATCTTGTTGCAGAAGGTATTTCCCCTTGCTATTGGATAGCACAATACCCCAATGTTTCTTGTGTTTTGTTAGGAGTGTGCAGCTCATCACTTGAAGCCAGTTTGCTTCCCCAAGCTCTTGGCTTTTTTTTTTTAATCTTTTTCTTCTCCATAGGAAAATCTGGGCAGATCAACCCCGAAGAGGATCTTTTAAAGCCTGTCGGCCAGACTAGCAGGGCCTAACCCCAAGGGTGTCAAGGAGAATTGACCCTGTGACCTCCTGATCAGCGAGGTACTTAACAACGGGGACTCGACCAGTTGAGCTAACCCTTGGGGCTTCCCCAATCTCTTACTTATATCACATGGTAATCATGTAATTATACATTTTCTAAATATATTGGTTTTTATGTTGAATAATGCATATATTTTGTTATTTGAATTTGCTTTGTATTCCGCTGTGCTCTCTATTCTTCTTCTATTTGGGGTATTAGACTTACATACATGACTCCTGGTTCTCTTGCCTACAGTGTACATTTGCAGACTTGATAGTTTCCCTCTATTTTTTCTACTCTTACATTGTATTGAATCATTGATAGATATTGTCATTTAATTTTGTTTCTACTGTTGCTATTATTTAGCTTCTTTTTAGCCATTAGCCTTTATCACACCCCCCCTGGAACCAAAATGACTTAGAAGAGCTACGGGGCACTCTCTATTCTTGTTCTATTTGGGGTATTAGACTTACATACATGACTCCTGGTTCGCTTGCCTACAGTGTACATTTGCAGACTTGATAGTCTCCCTCTATTTTTTCTAATCTTACATTGCCTCTATTTTTTCTAATCTTACATTGTATTGATGGATATTGTCATTTAATTTTTCTTCTACTGTTGCTATTATTTAGCTTCTTTGTAGCCATTAGCCTTTCTCACCCCACCCCCTGGAACCAAAGTGACTTATAAGAGCTACGGGCAGGTGGCCGCGATATTAAATTGGCATCACTGGTTAAACGTCGCACTGGTAACACGAATAGGTGTGAGCTAAGGCAAAATTTGTACAGAATAAGCTTTTTATGGCCAGACTCAGCAAAGCAATACACAAATTATTTATGTTGAGTGTCAGCAAAACAATGTACCTAAACTATTTATGTCCAGGATCAGCAAAACAACATACATAAACTATTTATGCCTAGATTCAGCAAATCAATACAGACTTTTTCCGCTGAATGTTCCCATGGAAGTTAAAATAATTATATATCTTGAGTAATGTTTTATGATAAACTGAAATTCAATTAAGTAGCTTTTGGCCATCATGCAAATTTATGTTTAGCTCCTTGAAATTTCCATTTTGTGCAGGTTGTCAAGCTGAAAGCTTTTAGCAAATTTGAAAATACAGCGGAAGCTTTGAGTGCCGCTACATTAATTGTTGATAGCAAACCCAGCAAGGGGTTACGCAAGTTTCTCCGTGAACAGTGTGAGGGGGAAACATTAGCAGTAGCTGATTCAAAGCTCGGGAATGCAATAAAGGAGAAATTGGTATAATGCATTTTGTTCAAAATCAAATATTTATCACAATTGTGCAATAAATCATATAATGCTGGTTGTCATATCCCTGGATGATAATTGTTTTCAATGTTGTTGCAGAAAATTGAATGTGTACACAACAATGCTGTTATGGAGTTAATGCGAGGTCTGCGAACTCAGTTGAGTGAACTGATAACTGGTCTTGGAGTTCAAGATTTAGCTCCTATGAGCTTGGGTCTCTCCCACAGCCTTTCAAGATTTAAGCTGAAATTTAGTCCTGATAAGGTAAGTGTTCTGCTCTACTCCGAATTGACCCAGATATATTTCAACTTTCAACTTTCATGTGCTTTCTATATGCCTGCTGAAATACATATACTTAGTTTTACCTTCCTTTGTTATGTACAAGTTATGGCCAGCTCTGTTAGTTATGTTTTAATATTTAAGAAGTTTGATTTCATATATAGATATTCTCATTGGAATTTACAACAAATTGAATTATTTACTACAGTAGTTTTGTATTTGATATTTTTGTTCTTAAACCCTTGGTATTTTTCCATACATCCTTCTTTTGATGAAGTTAATGCACTCAAATGATGTTGTAACATGAGGTGCTTGTTGATCTGCACATACTAACTGCCATTTCAAATTATAATACTACCTTCCAGGTGGATACAATGATCATTCAGGCAATTGGTTTACTTGATGATCTCGACAAAGAGCTTAATACGTATGCGATGAGGGTACGAGAGTGGTATGGATGGCATTTTCCAGAACTGTCAAAAATTGTCCAGGATAATATACAGTATGCTAAAGTAGTAAAGCTTATGGGTAGTCGCACAAATGCTGCTGATCTAGATTTCTCAGAGGTAGCCTTTTTAATAATTAATGGTATTTGAGTTTATTTATAGAAACATGTTAAGCGTATAATATTACTATTGCATCAATATTTTTTTTACTGAGATTATCTTCATTTTTCTGATAATTTTTTCAGATACTTCCAGAGGAAGTTGAATCAGAGTTAAAAGAGGCAGCAGTGATATCCATGGGGACTGAAGTCAGTGACCATGACATGCTAAACATTAAAGCTCTTTGTACACAAGTTATATCTCTATCAGAGTATAGAGCACAGCTATTCGATTATTTACGGAGCCGAATGAATGCTATTGCTCCTAATCTGACTGTTCTAGTGGGGGAACTTGTTGGTGCTCGCCTTATTGCTCATGCAGGGAGCTTGTTGAATCTTGCAAAACAACCTGCAAGTACAGTTCAAATCCTGGGGGCTGAAAAGGTGCTGTCCTTAGTTATCTCTTGTGAGATAAAGATGGTTATAAGGCATTACCTCACCAAAAGCTTTGCCAATCCAGAATATGGCTTTGGGGTGCAAGTCCCCAGGTTGATGTGCTAGCATCTTCCTTCATTCTGGTACTAACATTGCAGGCGGTTTTGGTGTCATGCCTTCTGGTCTGTCTTTGGCTTGTGGTAGTTATTTATAGACTATGATGTTGCAAGCATTATTACTATGGTGGCCTATCCCCATTAATATTTCCATTCTTTTGTTTAAAAGTAGATTTGTTTTTACTATTCTCAGTTTCTTTTTGTGCAGAAAATTTAAATGATGTTTCTTTGCAGATACAGTCTATTTAATTTTCTTACATCTATTGTGATTGTATTTTCTGACATCTATTGTGATTGTATTTTCTGTTGTGGCCTATGTGTTTTACGATGACTGAGTTTGTTTGTGCACAGGCTTTATTCAGAGCTTTGAAAACCAAACATGAGACACCAAAATATGGACTTATATTCCATGCTTCCTTAATAGGACAAGCCGCACCAAAATTGAAAGGAAAAATTTCAAGATCTCTAGCAGCAAAGTCTGCCCTTTCAATTCGTATTGATGCTTTAGGAGAAAGTCAGGATGCTTCTGTGGGAATTGAAAGTCGAGCAAAGGTAGGTTGTTTACCTGAATACCTGAAACATTTCTGCAACAACTATTTGTTGCTCTAGGACATTTGCAATTAGTTTTACATTACAGTACATCCTTGAAGTGCTTTCTCAACATATTCATGCACACGCTATGGAACTGAAAATGATTCTCTTTGAGTTGTGATTAGATTGAGGCCAGATTAAGGCAGCTGGAAGGGAGAGTCTTGGGACGACTTGGTGGATCTGTAAAGGGCAAGCCAAAGATAGAGTCTTATGATAAAGACAGAAAGAAGGATGCACATGGCCTTTTGACAACTGCAAGGGTATGTAATATCATTCTGAAGGGTTATTTGAACTTTCAAAGCTGGTTACCAGTTGGAATATACCTAATATCTATTTAATTTCATAAATAATTATGTAGGTTTTTGTCCATTATGATAGTTGTGTTTCTTTTGCCGTACACCACATATTATCATATTTTGTATCTTTCACGTTTATTATTTTTTTTTTTTGTCCTTCAGACTATATGGGCTTGTCTCTTGTCTTACTACTGCATATGGTATGCTGTGATTACTGCAAGGCACATCACACCTTTTACATTAGCGTTTTAGATTAGATTTGGCATTTGTTTGTAGTGAACAATATTTCCCCTTTGTTGTAATTTGAAAATGATGTCCTTTTATGTGGCATGAACTTGGTGCAAATCCTACGTCCATTTGTTTAGACAACTGAATTTAGTTATTTTAGTGTGGAGGACTATCAATTAAAACAGATTCTATGAAAGTCAACTGTTATCTTCAAATACTTAAACAATTACTCACAACAATTGATGCAATCAATGCAGGCATATAATCCGATGGCAGATTCAACTATTGGTCAGGGAAAGACACCAGAGAAGAAAATAAAGCCAGCGGCAGCAGATGCAAGCCTTGAACAACATGCTGAAGAACAGAAGACTACTAAGAAAAGAAAGCATGAGGATACAGAACAAGCTGAAGCTGTCCACACAGAAGTAACAGCAGGAGAGCCTGAAAAGAAAAAGAAAAAGAAAGAGAAAAAGAAAGAGAAAAGGGAAGAGATACAGGAAGACAAGGGCCAAGAGGAAGCGGAGGCAATAGGAGAACCTGAGAAGAAGAAGAAAAAGAAGAAAAAGCAAGAGAGAACTGAAGATGAGGGTCAAGGGGAAGAAACAAAGCCAGCATTCCAGAAACAGGAAACAGTAGGAGAATCTGATAAGAAGAAGAAGAAAAAGAAGAGGGAAGAGAGAGAGGAAGAACAGGGTGAAGAGGAAGAACCGAGCCATGTATCTCAGAAACAAGAGGAGGCAAGAGAATCTGGGAAGAAGAAGAAAAAGAAAAAGGGTGATCACAAAGGTGATGAAGTGCAGGAGGAAGACACAGCAATGTTAACTGAAGAAACACCAAAGAAGAAGAAGAAGAAAGACAAGAGCAAGACATCCACTTAATGAATCTCAAAATTACCTCATTAGTTTTTGAGGTTGCCACCAGTAAGTCATTGTATCCTGTTTAAGTCATCAGTTGAGAAAATATGGCCAGTAATATTGCTGTAGGTGGAACTTGTAAACAAATTCTGGTGGCAAGGTGTGTCTGCTACCTATTTCTATTTTGTGAGCAGCAGGTCCGTGGCAAGCTGTGTCTGCTGCCTATTTCTATTTTATGAGCAGCAGGTCCAGCAATTTCCATATCGTTGGAGTTTTGTGAGAAATAGATGTCCTTCTGAACTACTGAGACAATTGCATCAGGAAAGGAGCAATTGAATATTGTATTTTTCATCCTTTTGAGCATATTCAATTTTGACAAATAGGTTTTGAACCTTGTGTGTTTAATAATTAATCTATGCATAATTGGGAGCATGAAAAAAAGATTTTCATTTATATTAACTAGAGTTTTCAGTTGCTGACATCAAATCTTGAACCAAATGTTACAAGTGTTCCCTGAAATGATTAGATTTTTTGTGCTTCTTTCTCAGTTATAGAATGAATTCAGGTATGGAAAATTTGAATTCATCAAGCAAGCATCAGGGCCATAACGGAAGCTCTAATAACAAAAATACTAGTGTAGGGACCAATATGGTTTGTACCTAGCGGATCATATCTAAACTCATAGCAGCCATTGCATGAAAAATACAATCTTGCTATAGAGCTAAATAGGAGTTGTAGAGTTTTACTAATTATCATTCTTGGAAGTTGCTGCAGTTTTATGATTGTTGTTTTTTATGTTGGGAAAAAAGAAGCATATATCTATTAATGGAGTTGACTTACAATCACCATCATCCCAACTGTATATGTAGCTTAGAGGGGGAAGATGAGTAAATCAGCCGATTCTCTTAGTAGATTCTGGCTCCCTGAGTATTTTTCAGGAGGTACATCAAGAAAGTTGAACAATGCTGAGTAATTAATTGTTGTCTTTGATTTCTCTTCGTGTAGAATGGGGAACCCAATATCTTCTTTGGGCTCCAAGTGATTGGAATGGGCTCCTCAACTGTAGGTGCTTTTTCTGCAGAAGTCTGCAATTTTTTTGCGGTGATCCATTGTGAGATCCCTGTTTCATATTTTCTCATGCTGTCCTAGGAGAGGGTCCATTCTGTGGGTGGGATGTTCTCTTTATTATGTGGGCCCACCCAGCTAGATAATTTCTTTCTTACTCCTCACTTTTTTCAAATTCATCCCTATATGCGTCCTCCCTAACAACAGGATATTTCTTTTATTTCTTTCCTGATTTGCTTATGGCTGAAAAACCTTGTTGCATGACATATTCTGCACATGAAGTCCAATGTTTTCATTATCCAATGTACATATATTGAATGTTCTAGTGGAAGTTTGGTTTGATATTTTGCTTGGTACATTTTCTAGATTTAGAGAAAATAACCAGTGTTCCATGGAGACATGTCCCCCAGGGCAGGGGCAGTGTTTCCCATGTTTCCCATACTCTGGGGTAAGGGGTGCCTGGGGAAATGTTTTCACATATCCTTTGCTCTGGTGAAACTTGGGGAAATGCATGGGGAAATGTTTCCCGACCTGATTTTTGTTCGACAACCCTTTAAGACAGAACAAAGAGAGGGGATAGAGCTTTGAGGAGTTTGTAACCTTGGTAATTAATCATAATAATAAAAGTTGACATTCTCCTATATCTAGCGTTCTCTATTCTTTTATGTAAAAGTTGACATTCTCCTTTATCTTATCTAAATTTTTAACATCCAGTAATTGTTTCAAGATGTTTGAGAGTGGTTCCAATCACATCGAACTCCATAATATGGAAACGTTTGAGAGTGGTTGGTTCAAATCTCATTGGACTCTATATGGAGAAATTCTACTTTCAGAATTGCTTAACGTTTCATTTGCCATATAATTTCTACTTTAATGTTAAGCAATTCTGTTTTTCACTGAAACGTCTTACCATTAAGCTTGAAGGGGGCATTCTTGAACAATTCATGGCCCACATCATACATTTTCACTGTTGGGGGCCACAACATAATATTCCAGCTCTTGTCAACTGCTGTGTATTGTCTTGGACACATGGGGCATTCTTGAACAATTCATGGCCCACATCATACATTTTCACTGTTGGGGGCCACAACATAATATTCCAGCTCTTGTCAACTGCTGTGTATTGTCTTGGACACATGGATGTTTGCAAGTTGTTGTGGCATGTTTGAGCTCCATCTCTGGTTCTTCCACTGTTCCATCTCGTTTCTCTTGGGCATATGGATGCTGTCTGCAAGTTTTTGTGGCGTGATTGAGCTCTGTCTGGTTCTTCCACTATTCGATCTCGTGTTTCAATAGTGAAGTTGGAAGCTATTCAAATTTTCCTCCAAAACTATGCTTCATATTTTTCATGATTTTGAAGGCTAGCACTGTTCTGGTTTGCTGGAAGTTGGAACACACAAGGGTTTGAAGGAGCTCCTGGACTGGTAGCCTGTTACCAAAATGAGCTGATTTAATGGGGGTTCAGGAATGCCTGCACAGAAATTTGCAATTTGGCTAGTGATGCAAGAAAATTTTATATATGATTTCGTAAAGGTTGTCTAGTTTTACATGCTCTGAGAAATTTTTTTGGATCTTTTAATTCCAATCCTTGAAGTGTTTCACAAGGTATGTAGAAAACTTCAGAGGATTGCCTGGAGAAGACCTGTAAAATTGGTCTATTTATATGCCAAAACTTGTAAAGCATTTGAAAAGCAATGCAAAAGGCTTTGAGCACGTTGTGATCTGTGGAATGGAAAAAAACAATGTGTACCATGACCACAGAAGTTGTATTGTGCATTATTATGTCAAAGATTAGAATGTAAATTTAGTCCTGGTGGTTATCAACAGAGGAGCACATTGTATATGCTGTATGATTATGGAACCCTTCGTTTAAGTGGAACACACAAGGGTTTGAAGGAGCTCCTTGACTGGAAGCCTGTTACCAAAATGAGCTCTGATTTAATGGGGGTTCAGGAATGCCTGCACAGAAATTTGCAATTTGGCTAGTGATGCAATAAAATTTTATATATGATTTTGTAAAAGTTGTCTAGTTTTACATGCTGTGAGATATTTTTTTTGTATCTTTTAATACCAATCCTTGAAGCGTTTCACAAGGTATGTAGAAAACTTCAGAGGGTTGCCTGGAGAAGACCTGTAAAATTGGGCTATTTATATGCCAAAACTTGTAAAGCATTTGAAAAGCAATACAAAAGGCTTTGAGCACGTTGTGATCTGTGCAATGGAAAAAAACCATAGTTACACGGGTACCACTCCCAGGCATTGTAGAGCACGTACCTGAAGCTCCCCCATTCCTGGGAGCTTACTGGAAACACTCCAAAACTGCCGGGAGCTTCAACGTGTACTTCGGAGCTTTTTGGGAGCTTCACTGCAACCAATTTTGACGTTTTGTGAGCTTCACTGCAATGAATAAGTGCAAACTTAGGTGTATTTAACGTTGCCAGCTTGGGTGCTGCTTAAACTGATGGAACTGTGCGAAGGGAAGGGTATGCCACTGGGTTTATATTTGGATATGGCTCTGGAACTAAGAGAAACCACTGTTTATGGAAAATCTTCTATCCAAATGAAGATGAGGCGTCTGGCCAATCCTGATCTTTGTTATTGGAACGCTATTCATTCTCCTTGTATACGCGGATGGCAGATGGATATAAAAGAATTTAGGAAGATTATTGGACACTCGCAAAACCATCATTATCGCCTGAGCTGAATGGACAAAAGATGAAATACTAAAGAAAATAAATAGTTGAAATTACGAAATATAAATACTATTAAAAAACAATTTTTAATTTAATTTTCATATTTATTAGAGTATAAAGATATATATTAACTTGGAAATTTATAATTTTATTATACAAACTCTTTTTAAAATAACATTGGATTTAAACTCTATTGTTTTAATTTTTTTTAATTACTATTAATATATATTTTATTTTTTCTTATCTCTATTATAATTAGATGTAATATATATAATATTGGTGAGGTTACATCAAGGGTGAAGAATTGAACCAATGACTTAACATATAGCTTCGCATGAAATCACTTAATAATAGAGTAATAACAACCCTTTTTCTGGTTTGGGAGTTCTACATGTTTTTTTGCTCTGAAGGAATTTGATTGAGAAATTGTTGATGGATTAATATTTTGATTTTTTTTGGCAATGTTTCAGAGTTCAATCTTTTACATGTTTCTTTGCAAGATGGAATTTGATTGGAAGTTTTGGATGGAAATAAATAAATTATTTTATTTTTATTTTTAATATATATTAAATTGTAATATGTTATATTATTGCCGCTCCCAACTTGACGTTCCCTGGAAATTTGGGCAATACATCTCTAGCCGTGCCAGATACTTGTTCTCCAGATACTTGTTCTCGCGTATCGGAGGTACCCGCGTACCAGAAACTTGTGCTAACATAGAAAAAAACATTGTGTTCCATGACCACAGAAGTTGTATTGTGCATTATTATGTCAAAGATTAGAATGTAAATTTAGTCCTGGTGGTTATCAACAGAGGAGCACATTGTATATGCTGTATGATCGCTGAACCCTTCGTTTACGTGGAACACACAAGGGTTTGAAGGAGCTCCTTGACTGGTAGCCTGTTACCAAAATAAAATGATTTAATGGGGGTAGCCTGTTAATGCCTGCACAGAAATTTGCAATTTGGCTAGTAATGCAAGAAAATTTTACATATGATTCCATAAAAGGTTGCCTAGTTTTACATGCTGTGAGAAAAAAATTAATACCAATCCTTGAAGTGTTTCGCAAGGTATGTAGAAAACTTCAGAGGATTGCCTGAGACCTGTAAAATTGGGCTATTTATATGCCAAAACTTGTAAAGCATTTAAAAAGCAATGCAAAAGGCTTTAAACACGTTGTGATCTGTGGAATGGACAAAAAAATGTGTTCCATGACCACAGAAGTTGCATTGTGCATTATTATGTCAAAGATTAGAATGTATATTTAGTCCTGCTGGTTATCAACAGAGGAGCACATTGAATATGCTGTATGAGTTTTGGCTTCTTCTGGGACTTGCCAAATCATCGAACCCTTCGTTTAAGTGGAGACCAAGACGAGAAGTACACTCTTAAAACACATGTTTATTCATAATTGCAAGTGTGCGATAAGAATTTTGGTTCTTGTATATCACAATTTCTTTAATCTTTGATTAATTTTAAAGAAATCTCTGAAGAGCGAATCTATGTCAGTGGAGGGTATGATTACGTTATAAAATTCGCAATTTCTTTAATCTTTGATTAATTTTAAAGAAATCGCTGAAGAGCGAATCTATGTCATTGGAGGGTATGATTAAGTTATAAAAATGTCGCATGTTTCTTGCCTGATGTTTTTACTGCAGTTATCTCTAATGCGACTTTTTGGAAGCTTTTCCGGTGGGTTTTTCCGGTCAAAATCCAGCAGCAATTTATTGGAATCTCAAGTTTGATAGCTAGTTTCTATACAATCAAAGCGTCCCAGTGGTTTTTCAGGGTGCTGAATCCAAATATGCAGTTAAAAAACCATTTTAACTGCAACAAATCAAGATTTAACCTCAATTTCTTCTGCCGGATTCCGTCACTGGAATCTCCAAAAAGTCGCATTATAGACCACTCCGTTTTTACTTTTAAATAGAATGTTTGCAAGTGCAGGAGTTTCTTCTACGGCCAAAAAATGGTATTTAATCGTAGAATTTGGAGACCCTTCTGTCGTGCCATCTTTTCGTTATAAATTTATTCTCAATATTTAAGCCGTGATGCTGTTCTCTGACCATCTTTTCTGAAGTCGTTCTATCGAAGTTGGATTTAGGGGAGCATTCAAAAACAAGTTCTTGTTTTCTTTTGAGTATAATGCAGTGCAATCTGTTTTAAAAGATTGTCCTTCCTATTTGTTGATCCTGAAATGGCATTATATTGATCAGGTCTATTCGTGGAATAGCGTAGGGATAGTATACCAAACTATATCTTCATTTTTTCTAGGTCCTCTTTTGTTCCGCTTGAGCATGGAGAGCTGCACATGCCTGTCAAATTTAATCATCGTGTGCTTGATGAATTTTGCTATTTAAGGATTCTAGGTCAACTTAGATAACTCTTGCAAGATTACTGGAACATGCAACGATTCTCTTACCACACTTGCGTATATTTCAGAGTGCAGTTAATAGACATTTCTATCTGAATTGTGCCCTTTGTTGCTAATGTTTTGGCTTTCAAATGTATTTCGGTCATTTGCACTTCAGAATTTGTTGATGACGAGTATTTGTTCTGAATACACAATGATTTTGCTTGCAAGTGTTTTCCAGGTCCATCTTAGAGAGAGATGGTTTATCGAGTTTACCACAAGGTCATAACGTCCAGATATTTGTCTTATCCGACCATATTTTGGTGTAAATTTTAGTAGGCTCTGTTTGAAATTCATTATATGTTGAAAATGCTGCGATGTTTAACATATTTTGGCATATATATATATATATATGTTAGTTTGGTATGATAATGCAAAAATACCGATTTCAGACAGTTTTTGTAATTGGTTTATTGTGTGTGGGAAAACAAAGATGGTTCTCTGAAGGGCTTTGACCTTTCAGCACCTCAAACCGCTAGATTGAATTTTTGTAAGTGTAGATATTTTGTAGAGAAGTTGCTTGTACTCGTGCATCCTTTTCCAGAAATTAATCTATATGAAATGCCTCAAACGCTTAAGTACATAACAGAACACAGAATTACGTCAAAGGAACAACCAATTTACTGGGAAAATGTGCCAGTTTTGCTCATGACTTACAAGTTATAACTAGTATACATTTTTCTGTTGCAAAGGGGATGATGAATGGGTGGGGAGATGGTGGGGAGTCTTTATCCTTCTTCTCGATGGAGGTTCTAGGTGTCTGATCATGTGTTTTTCAGGTTATGGTTACACTCCTTATTATCCCATGGAGATCATATGTTATTTTGTATGTGAGTATGGATTCTTGTCCTCAAAAAATAGATTGCAGGCTCCTGGGCCTTTGATACTTCTGATTTTGCTTTTGTGCTTTTCTATGACTTGCTGGCTTACAATTTATAATTTGATGTCCCGCAAGCAATATGTTTTAGAATGTGTATATCAACTTCAAAGCGAGTCTCCTTTAATGATTATCACTTAGATGCTTGGTGTCAATCAGAGGATGGACAAAACCCTAGGTTTCGAGAACGGGCTCACCTAGTTGTTGTTGACTGTGACTGTGAGTTCCTTCCATAATAATTTGTTTCTTTGCTTACCCAGTTGGTTTAGTAGATTGATTGATGTCTAATGGATATATCGGATTATTTTGTTGTTAATGTTTTGGTTGTATAGGAGGCGAGGTAAATATCAGGGTTTATGGGCCTGTGGGAGTGGATGGGTTTTTGTTGTATGCAAGAGTGATGATAGTAATGTTGTTAAAATTGGCAACTAGGGCAAACTCCATGTGGGTCATCTTATTTATGGGAGCTGATATTTCTCTTGGATTCCTCTCATCGAGAGGGGCAGGATTGATCTAAAGATCATTCGATCCTGATAAGTATTCATGAGATATGAAATTATTTGTGTTTGTTAGCCTTGGAAGCATTTGGCTCAAAAATGGATCCAAAACACTACTGAAGGTTGCAAAATTTGCTTACGATCGTTCAAAGAACAAAACAATTGCATGCCAAGAGCCTTTGGAAGGGCGGAAAAACACTATCGGGAGGCTAAAACACATTAAAACAGTGAAAAAAACCAAGTATCGCAAGCTTGAGCATAGCTATGCAAAGCAGCGGTTAGATCTGGTCGATCAACGACCCAGATCTAAGCGGAAAATCGCAAATCGGCAAGCAGAGAGGACGATTTAAGGATGGGCGCAAGACACCCCTGATTAGCGACGCCGATGATCGCAATCGGCGGTCGTAGACAGTGGCAATCGATGCAGACAGTATGGAATTGACGATTGCGATCGACGATACAATGTGGACCATCGATCAAGCGCGCAGATCGACGACCCACATCACGTCCCCTGATCGCTATCGGAGAAGCATCAAGGGGTAGGGCCTTTACACATATGGGTGCGACCCGATGACATTTTAGATATTATTTCATAATATTTGAGGTCCGCCAAAAAGCCATTTTTTAATGAGTTTTGTGTATTTTCGCTGTATAACGAAAATACAAAGGGAGCCTTGGGCAGTGCCGATGCAATAAAGACCCGGACTCGAAAGGTTTCAGAAATAAAATAGATAATATTTCAGATCTGCAGAACGTCGTTTTTCAATGTTTTTCGCAGTTTTTTGTGTATTTACAAAATACAAAGGGAACACATGGACAGGCCATGTGCGACTTGCGATAGCGACCCTAAGGGCGGACCCGATAGATGAATATGCCATGTTTAAGGACTTTTGAAGTCTGAAATGTTGAGAGCTTGGCAGGATTTCTCGCAGTTGCAATGTTTTCTGTGTTTAAGAGAAAAACAGTCATTTTGAACATTTAAAGGGAAAACAGAGACCCAAAAACCCATTCCATCACAAAGCAAAGTCCGGGAGACAGATCGCCGGGAAATAGAGACCGGAAAGGGAATAACAAGGGCCACAACACGCGCAACACATCCAAACAAACAGAATGGTCCTGGGGCAGACAACGTAGCTTGTCCAAAACAAACAAAAAACATCATGGGGCATCGACAACGATCAACCCAAAAACAACAAAATCAATTATGGGGCATCTCTGGCACGAGAGAGCTCCCTGCCAGCACAACAAACCACCTGAATGCAATTACTCTTCTGTCAGAAGAAGGAACCTCCAAGCCCATGCTTGCCTAGTCAGGGCATCCATCAGTTAACAAGATAGGGAGGATAGATTAAGACTTCGAGCCTTTAAGAGCTCAGGAGCATTGTAAAAGGCCTATAAAAGGCTGAAAACTAAATGTAACAGGGGTTCAATTTCTAGACACTGTTGATACTATGTTCCTTGCAGCTTCTCAACTTCATTCCAATAATACAAGCTTCTTTTGCTGTTATATGTTCAATGTTCATTTTCTCTTCTGTTCTAAGTTTGCACTTGAATAGGTTGTTCAGGTTTCTTTTGTGTCTAATCTCAGATAACTGTCATCTTGTCTCTGCGTTGATAAATTAGATTTGCAAGCTTATTTCACTGCCTGTAGCTAGCGATTCATGTGTTTTATATATGCAATCTACCGGTACAGTCAGTGTTCTTTGTTTACTGCCTGTAGCTAGCCATTCATATGTGTTTATATATATGCATTTGCTGGTATGGTTAGTATTATCCATCTATCCATTGAATCTACAAACTATTGAGCATTAGTGGTCTAAAGCCTTGTCAGGCTGAGGGTGTTCATGCATGTCTGGAGTGAAAACAAAGTTGAAATGGTTATCTGGCTTGATCCAAACCATCATCCATTCCAATAGTTCCGAGAACAATATTGAAGATTATATGTTACCAGGCATCTCCGCGCTGCAACCTAGGAGAGTTTCCTGGAGTGATAACATAATTGGCGTCGTTGCCGGGGATCGAACGCTGAAGCTCAAAATCCCTGGGAGACGACACAGATCCAGCTTTGATGATAGATAAAGTCTGTGCATCTTTTTGTTTGTAATCATCTATCTAGCGACACTATTGAAGGACGAACCTCTTGGCGACTCCACTTCATAGCGTTGACTCAGTTTGTGAGGCATACTCAGAGAAATCCTCAGAAGTCACAAGTTGACCCAGTGTCTGATCCTGAAAAATTCATCAAAGAAAGGAAGGTATTGCAAAAAGGAGCATCAAGGTCAGGTAAACCTAAACAATATTCTATATCTCTTCAAGAAAATCCTGCAATAAAACAAGTACATGTTGAGAGTATAACAACTAATACTAGCAGTGAAGAAAAAATCTCAGAAATTCATAAAGCTCCTTATTCTTTAGGTTCTCTTTTTGTTGTAAGCCCAAAGAAAACTTCACCTCCTATCCATCATACCCCTTTAGTCTTGTCAGTCACTCCTCAGCCTTCTATCATTCAGACTACCAATACTCTTATAGTCACCACAGCTATGGTAGGTCCATAAGCACCCATCAAAATGGAAAGAATCATAGTTGCTAGGTATGGACCTCTAATACCGCCCAGTCCTTTGAATGCCATGCCTACTGGGGAATATTAGAAATATAGGCCTAAGTTCACTGGGACTGAAGGTGTTACAATTGAGGAACATCTTTAGTCATTATATAGCTATGCTGATAACCTGGACATTAGTGAAGATGATGTCTGGATGAGAGCCTTTGTCTAAAGCCTAGATGGAGAGGCTAGAAAATGGTTCAGAGAACTGACCCCAAGATCTATAGTAGATATTGAGGCTTTAGATGATGCATTCTTAAAGCGTTGGGGGGATAAGAAGGATCTCCTCTATTACCACACTGAGTTTGAGAACTTAAAAAGGGAAAATGGTGAGACGCTGTCTGATTTTAATAAGAGGTTTAATCGCGTGTACAACAAGATACCAGTTGAAGTAAAACCCACCACTACCTCTGCTAAGTTCACCTATGCCAGTGCTTTTGATTCTAACTTTTGCCTACTGTTGAGGGAGAGGCGATGTGCTACTTTCGCTGATATGCAGGATGCAACCTTGGAAGTAGAGTCAAACATCATCGCTGCATAAAAGCTCAAGGGAAATGTTGATAGAAGAAGACAGAGGGCCGAGTCTTCATCATCTTCAGATCCCAAGATAGATAAAATGATTAAAATGATAGAGTCATTAGCTTCTGAAATCTCCAAATTAAAGGTTGAGTAACACCCTGGGAAAGGGAGAGTTCCTAATACCTTTGCTCCTAGAAATCCAAATCCAAATCCAAATCCATATAGAAGAGCTAATGAGCAGTCACAGATTTTGCAAAGAAGCAAAGATGCCAATGAAGACCAAAGGGTGAAGACCCCTTTCCAGAATGTAGTCATGGAAGAAGTGCAGTTTGAAGAAGATGATGAGATCCATTGTCTGGAAGACAAAGACAATGCGTCCTTTTTGACCTCAGCTGCCTATGAAAAGTCATTATTCAATGACTAGATTAACCAAGAATGGGATGGTGAAGCTGTTCTCCAGACTGAAGATCAACATAGATATAATCTGAGGTCGAAGATGAATAATGTCAAGGAAACTCCTGTTCAAAGCGTTGCTGTCCTTGTAGTACAAGCAGCTAAAATCCAGAAGCGACCGACAGTTGATCCTATCATCCTCAAAGCTCCAGCGCACGATGTAAGAGGCCCTGAAAAGTCTCCTCCTTTCAGTTTTCAATCAGAAATTCAGAAACTAAGAATACCTATGCCTCTAATTAAACTAGTGAAGAATGAGTCTTTCAAAACATCCATCCTCGAGGTCCTTGAGCCTAAAGCCATCCAAGCCTCCACTGACTATGTAAATCTGCAAGATGACAAGCCAACTGTTATTCTTAGCCCAATGATTGAAAATTGTGAAGACAACTCCCCATCGTTCTATGTCTCTCTGACTATTCATGATAAAATCCTTCACAACTGCCTTCTAGACACTGGAGCCAGCCATAATCTAATGCCCAAGGCTGTCATGGATGAGTTGGGTCTTGACATTACCAAGCCTTATCATGGCCTGTTTTCTTTTGACTATAGAAAAGTGAAATGTCTGGGATTAATCAAAGACCTAGCGATCACTTTGTCTCAGCTGCCCATGAAAAACATGATGATGGATATTGTGGTAGTATATGTACCCCCCAAGTTCGACATGTTACTTTCCAGAGATTGGATCAGGAGATTAGGTGGATCATTACAAAATGATCTGTCCTATGCTACTACCCCAGTTTTCGAAGGTGAGAGCAGGAGATTATACAAAGAAGCTCAGTTGGCTTATATCATCAGCGATGAAGGGAATCCCACTAATCATCCCATCTACGCTGTTGACATTGATCTTGGAGCCTGTATTCTTCATATTGAAGAATCCCAGTTGGCCTCCACGCAGCTTAAATAACCAGTGTTCCAGATCACTGAGGAAGAA
>APFE031656195.1:409825-429514 GCA_000404065.3 Pinus taeda
TAATTTTTGCTTTTTTCTTCCTCGTTACCATAACTCTTTTTTTGGTTGAGTTACCATAATTTATGTTATCATGATATCTTTGGAGTCAATGAAAACGTATTAAATATATAAATGATATAAATGACATATATAATGAAATAATATAGTTTAATTTTGTTTTAATGTTTTCTAATGTTTATGGGAAATTTAAATATTTAAAGTGATAAAAATGAGTTTATTTTTGAGAGAATGTTTTTTTACAATGAACTCAATACACAAGATACACAATACAATTAAAATTAAATATTATGGCTCAGAGAAAGTCCATTGTTTATATACTAGAAAAAACTTAGAATTTTACTAGTACAATATTTCTTCCACCTATTAAGTCATTAGGTTATTTTTTGAATGGGATTTCAACTTTGCAGGAACCTCAAATTGTGCAATAAAATGAGATTCAAATACCTCATTAATCCAAAAACCATGAATAACACCATATTACTTGATACTTCACCAAATACTACTTAAAAGTGCCATATAATTTCTATTTAAAAAATAATAAAAAATTACTGTGGAAAAGAGCATTCTATAACCAATTATAAAAGAAATGTAATTTCTTTAGTACCCCACTGAGAGTCTACACATGTCCCTTCTCAGATAATCAATAAAAAACATGTTAGCTATATTAAAAATAAAAATCAATATGCAATTAGTATTACACAAATTAGGATTATTTGGATATTTCAAATTATACATTTTTGTGATTGAGTAAGACACTTGGTTTTACCACATTAAATACAAGTATGCAAATGTTTCAATTTAATAACATCATGATCTTACATGATTATTGTTCTACTTTGAAAACTTTGTGATTTTGTAAAATGATTTGGACAAAAGAATATTAGTTATGAAACAAGGAACTTAAAAAAAGACGATTAACTGAAGGCTAATGCAATCAAATTCAACCCTTTGCACATAAAATTTAAAACTATGGCTTATGCTTTGCCCATTATTATGAAAAGATGATTAACTGAAGGTTAATACAATCAAACTCAATGCTTTGCAAAAAAAATTAAAACTAAGGCTTATACTTTGCCCATTATTTATCGTTTTTTACTCTAATTCATATATATTTAAACCAAGGGAGAGTATCTGTAATGTAGCCCTTGTTCAAATGTGGCTATTGGGTCATACCTTTCAAAATTCAATAATTAGACTAAGCGGTAGGGAACGCTAGCTATGCAGCCTTGTTTATTAGGAGAAGTAAAATTTTGGAGTCTAAAAGTTTCGAAAGTTCCTAGTGGGGAGGTGTGATTAAGAGATCAAATTTTAGCTCAAAAATGTAAGTGTTCAAAAAGTCTTGAAACTGGTGTCAAGTTGAAGTTATCTTCATCTTGAATCCAATTACGTTCGTTTCACCTCAATCCGACACCGTATGCTCAAGTTATCATGTTCTGATTGTTTGGCCCAATAACTAAAAGATGAGTAGGGTTGCTGACTGGACAACCGACTGAGCTTCTGTACATATGACATCATCCAGGGTGACTATGCAGGTACAAACCAACTGGGTGCTGACAAGTGTCAGTTTTTGGTTTGTCAGTGTTGGTCGATCTTGATTGTTTTTGCGTGGACCATTAGGATGTGTTGAAGTTTCTAAGTCTACCTAGTTAGAAACCCTCCATGCACTTTATCTGATTTATTCCTACCTACTTGTTCCGTTACTTAACAAGTTATTTACAATGTAAATACTGAAAATAAACACTAGTGCATGCTCAACATATTATAGATCAACAATTGAAGGAAACAAAAACAATCACACCAAATGACACCGTTATTTTTGGACCAATGTCCCTGGAAAACCCCAATGTGGGAAAACCGGTGCAACTGTCTGAGGGTTTTCTTATTAAGAAATATCAGAGTACAATCTGGCTACCAAATCTGGCCTAACCAACAGAGAATTTCCTTGGCAGTAATACCTCTCAGTTTGGGACAAATTTCTCGGCTGAAACCCAGGATTATCCTTCTAGTAACTCCTAAGCTCCAATTTTCCCTAAAAACCCTAGCGTTTGCCTTTCTGGACTGTGTCAGCCTCTCTTTGCCCAGAACTGGCCCTGCAACACCCTGAATGGGCCTGTGTCAACCTTTTGGCCCTCTACGTTAGCAATGCTGGCCTCTCTAAAGCACTGTGCAACTCCCGGCTACCTCTACGTGGCCCCGCATGAGCCCTGGTTGTTATTGCGTCACTCTCTCTTGCTACTGCGCTACTCTCCCAACACTATCTATGCCTCTCTATCTCTCTGTACTCAATGCCCCTCAGCTGCAACTCTGATCACTGATTCTATCTCTCTTAGGAAACCCTGCTCTAGAGAATAGAATGACTGATCACTTTGGTGTGTCCTCCAATTGACCCTCAAGTCTCCTCTTGAGATTAAGTCCCTAATCAACGACTAAGATTAGATCTGGCTTGATCCATGTCTTTTGGACCATTCTAACACAGTTTCATATTAATACACATTAATATTTTATTTTCCCTAAGTTTAGACTTAGGGACTCCATTAAAAATATTAATTATTTTAATATCTCCTGAACTATTTAGAATCTTCCCAAACCCTTTTTGGGTATTGGAGATCTCATGTGCCCTAACCTATCCACCAAATTTCGTGGTTAAAGAACATATGATGCTATCCCAAATCAACACTCCCTCTTAGCGAGGACTGTGCTCTAGCAATACTCCTCTCTGAGTATTACTTTGATCATCCAGCATCGTTCCTTGTGTTGATGCTAGGCCTGCTGTCCACTATCCTCTGCACTGCTGTATCCTGTAATGCTTCCCATGGTTCTGCCATTGCCACTGCTGCATCTGTACAACAACTCCCTCTACATCCGTGCTACTGCTGGTCCTTTCTCCCAACACTACATTTGCACTGCACCTCCTCTCATCATGTTGCATCGTGCTGCCCACTGCTACACTGCAACTCAGTTACTGAGAAGTAAGTAACTGATCTCCCAACACTGACCTCTCTGTTGGGCTAGAGACCCTCCTGATGCTGAAGCTACCTCTACTGTTGACAAGTGCTCCCTCTACGACCTTTGCGTTGCTGCAACAACTCCTTGCATCTCGCACCATTGCACCCCTCTCTGTGCCATCCTGCACTGGTACAACACTCCTGTGCCTCTCGCACTGCTGCAGCCTGCTAGTCTTGCGCTATCCTGGGACTCCTGTACTGTAGCTCTCTCTTCCGCTCCATCCACATCCGTCTCTACCCGACTCAGCTAGTCCTCCTACTCCTCTTCGGGGCTCCTGTAGCAAGGTATAATCCAAGAGGCCGGGTACCTCAAGGATCCTACCCCTCATCGCCTGTAGTCCACCTGACTACAGCTCGATGTCTCCCCACTTCCGCTCAAGTGGTGCATGTGCACTCATGGCACATTCATCGTCTGTGAAAACTTCCTTCTCTATCCTTGCTGGCACTGCCTTAAGTCTCGGAAGACTCTCCCTTACTCTTCTTCCTTGGACAATGGGTCGCATAATGACCCAACTCCCCACAGTGGAAGCACTTGATCTTGGAGTGATCCTTCTTCTTTCGCTTTTCCTGCTTTCCCTCAGATGCTAGGGCAACATCTTCCTCCTCTTGCTTGACTTTGATCCCCTTGCTGTTGCTACCCATCTTCGACTGCCGTCTAATCTCTTCTTGGAGAAGAGCAACCCACATCTCATCCCAAGGTGGAAGTGTCCCTCTACCCAGTATACTCTGGACAAATACCTCCCAGTCTTCTGGGATTGCATTCAGGGCTGTCCTCACCATCAATTCGTGATTAGATGTGGCTTCTATAACAGTCTACTGATCTCGGATCTCGTTCAGTCCTCCGGGGAAGGTGTCATCCGATTCTCCCTTCTTCATCTGATATGACCTCAATTGATTCTCTAGTAACATTCTTCTTTGCATCGACGTATGTTGGTACAATTTCTTGAGGGCCTCCCACATCTCATATGTTGTTTCCTTCTTGGCAATGTGTGGTACTGCATGGTCCTTGACCCCGTCAAGGATGATGCTCTTGGCCCTCGCCATTGCCTCCTCATACTTGTCGTTATCATTGGGGTCGACTGGGATAGCTATAAACTTCAAGGCGAAGTTCTTGACATAATTTTTGTCAAGTACGGATAAGATTCTAGCCTTCCAACCTGCGAAGTTCGATGCTCCATCCAGCCTGTCTTGGTCTCTTACTTCGTGTAGTGCCATGATGCTCTTCTACTTCCCTCCTGGAAATTCTCGATCTGACTCCATTTGGGTCTTGATTTTCCTCCTGGAAATCCTCCTTCCGATGTCGAGATGCCCCCTACTCTGATCGTCTGTGCAACCGCACCACTGATCCGGGTTTCTTGGCTAGAAACCCTTGGTAGAAAATCCCTCCTCTTGGCCTTTCCCTGTCAGCAACTGTTCTAACTACAGTACCTCACTAGCTCCACTCTGCAATATTTCCATAGCCTTCTAAACCCGAGCAACTTGAGGGTGAGAGCTCCTAGGCTTTGCGCAATCCTGACACTAGCATCCCGACCTCCTCAACCAACTGCTCCAGCCCTCCTAGCTTTTGCATGAGGCTCCCTTTGCCTTCCTTAGCCTTTGCGTTGCCTCTTCCTGGCTCACCCTTGATGATGCAGGCACTGCGTCACCCTTCCCTTTTCACTGCTATGCTAGAAACAACTTCTGTCACCTCGGGACAACTGTTTCCTACTGCTATTGCTCTACTCGACTGATGTCCTTAGTCCTCCTGTGATCTGAAATCGCGCTCTGATACCATGTTGAAGTTTCTAAGTCTACTTAGTTAGAAACCCTCCATGCACTTTATTTGATTTATTCTTACCTACTTGTTCCATTACTTAACAAGTTATTTACAATGTAAATACTGAAAATAAACACTAGTGCATGCTCAACATATTATAGATCAACAACTGAAGGAAACAGAAACAATCACACCAAATGACACCATTATATTTGGACCAATGTCCCCGAAAAACCCCAATGTGGGAAAACCGATGCAACTATCTGAGGGTTTTCTTATTAAGCAATATCAGAGTACAATCTGGGTGCCAAATCTAGTCTACCCAACAGAGAATCTCCTTGGCAGTAATATCTCTCAGTTTGAGACAAATTTCCTGGCTGAAACCCTAGATAATCCTTTCGGCATCTCTGCAGCACCAATCTGCCCCAGAAACCCCAACATCAGCCTTTCTAGATTGCATTAGTCTCTCTCTGCCTAGCACTGGCCCTGCGTCACCCTGAATGGGCCTGCGTCAGCCTCAGGAGGCCCTACATCAACCTTCTGGCCCTCTGCGTCAGCAATGCTGGCCTCTCTAAAGCACTGTGCAGCTCCCAGCTGCCTCTGGGTGAGCCCTAACTGCTACTGCGTCACTCTCTCTGGCTACTGCACTGCTCTCCCAACACTATCTTTGCCTCTCTGTCTCTCTGTACTCAATTCCCCTCAACTGTAACTCTGATCACTGATTCTATCTCTCTTAGCAAACCCCGCTCTAGAGAATAGAATCACTGATCACTCTGGTGTGTCCTCCAAGTGACCATCAAGCCTGCTCTTGTACTTTTATCGTTGACATATCAATGGACAATATTAAGTCCCTAATCAATGGCTAAGATTAGATCTGGATTGATCCATGTCTTTTGGACCATTCTAACACAGTTTCATATTAATACACATTAACATTTTATTTTCCCTAAGTTTATACTTAGGGACTCCGTAAAAAATATTAATTATTTTAATATCTCCTGAATTGTTTAGAATCTGCCCAAACCCTTTCTGGGTATTGGAGATCTCATGTGCCCCAACATCTCCACCAAATTTCGTGTATAGAGAACATCTGATGCTACCCAAAATCAACAGGATGGTGCCACATAGTCTAATCATGGGATACCACGTGGCATCCCCAAGGCATAATAAAATTTTGGTATGGTTGGCCAGAGGCCCAGGAGGATTCTAACTCCCGACCTCCTATTAGAATTGAAGCAACTTACCACTAGGCCTCACGGTGGTTCTCATATTACTATGGCAAAAACTTGTATATAAAGTTTCAAGCGATGCCATTTGGCGGGAAGGCCCAGGCTGCCAACTCCACCCCCCGGTCGCAACTACACCATATGACCCGATGTTCACTGGAAGGCGCTCGACGGAGGGTGGGGGACCGACCCTTGGTCCCATGTGCCCCACATGACCGACGAAAGAAGCATTGGAGAGCGCGACTTTGGGGAGACAGAACAAGGCCCTAGCCATGGGCATATGGGTTGGCATAAGACCACGAGTGTAGAGAAAAGTGGTCTGACAGATGGGCGCTGTTAGCCTTGGAGGCAAATGGCCCAAAAATGGATCCAAATATGCCCCAAAGTCTCCAAGTGTGCTTACAAAATCATGCTAATGGATCCATTTATGCCCTAGACATTTTCAATTTTGGCTTAAAGATCATCTAATGATCAAAATCGACGCAAGTGGAAAGCCCTTGGAAGGGCAGAAATGCACTATTGGGAGGCTTAAAACACTCTAAAATCATGCAAAAGCATTACCACAGGCTTAAAAAAGTGATTGCACAGCCATCGTTAGATCTGGTCGATCAACGGCCCAGATCTAGACGGCAAATCGCATATCGGCCAGGCAGAGGTTACATGCTTAAAGCAGACGCACGACACCGCTGATCAGCGATCGCCGATGATCGGATCGACGGGAGGCATATGTTATATGTATAAAGGCCAGGGGAATGAATGATTCGTGATTGCGATTTATCGCATTGCTTGCATCGTGTCGGAAATATACCAAGGGCGGGGCCTAGACACGAGCATGTTTGTGACTCGATGGGTCGGACCCGATGCAAATATATACAATATTTGATAACTCTTGAGGTCCGATCCAAGGCGTTTTCCATGCATTTTTCATGTATTTTTGTGGTAAAAATGAAATACAAAGGGGAACAGGGGCCTTGCGATAGCAATAAATCCTGGACCCGAAAGGGTTCGGGAATCATATTACATAAAATTTCAGGTCCGTGCCCAAGCATTTTTCAATGATTTTTACGTATTTTTGTTGTTTCAACGAAATAAAAAGGAAGCTTGGCTAATGCGATTGCAATGAAGCCCGGACCCGAAAGGGTTCGGGAAGCAAAGTATATGATATTTCAGGTCCGCCTAAGGCCAAGTTCACATATTTTTAAGTGTTTTCGCAGATTTCCAATTAAAGGGAAAACACACACGGAGCAGGCTTACGCGACTTGTGATGGTGACCAGGGTGGACCTGAGAGACTGATAAGCCACATCTAATTATTTTAAAGTCTAAAAGAGACAGGAATGGGCAGGATTTTCACAAGGCTGCTTTGTTTTTTCTGTGTGTAACATAAAGAACAATCGTTCTAAATATCTAAAAGAAAATAGAGGCCCAATAGCTTTTCCTTCACAACATAGCCCGCCCTAACAACAAAAGTCATGGAGCACGCGTAGCTAGCCCTAAAGAAAATCAATCAGGGAGCAGACAATGCAACACAACCAAATCAAAACAGAAAGGGTCATGAAGCAGACAATATAGGACATCAAACAACATCATGGAGCATCTCGGGCATGAGAGAAATCCCAGATAGCGCAACAAACAACCAAAATATCTTAAAGCTGTTATTCCTCTGTCAGAAGGAAGAGAACCCACCAAGCCATGCTTGCCTAAAGGGCATTAAATCAGTTGAACAATACAGATCATGCAGATTAAGACTTCGAGTCTTCTAGAGAGCTTAGGATCATTGTAAATAGGCTATAAATAGTTGTTAGTAAAATGTAACAGGGGTTCAACTTTTGGAGATTTTTCCTCCTCTGTTCATTCAAGCTTCTCATCTTCATTTTAGCAATATAAGCTTCTTTTGCCATTATATGTTCAATGTCCATTCTCTTTGCTGTTCTATACTTGCACTTGAACAATTTTTTCAGGTTTTCTTTGTGTTTAAGGCTAGATAATTGTCATCTTATCTCTACTTTGATATATTAGATTTGCAAGCTTCTTTGCTGCTTGTAGCTAGCCATTTATATGTGCATCTGCTAGTATAGTTAGTAAGATCATTTGCTTCCTGTAGCTAGCCATTCATATATGTTCATGTATGTAATCTGCTGGTACTGTCAATATTCTCCATCTATCCATTAAATCTACAAACTATTGAGCATTAGTGGTCTAAAGACTTGTGTTGTTGAGGGTGTTCATGCATGTCTTGAGTGAGAATAGAGCTGAAATGGTTATCTGACTTGATCCAAACCATCATTTATTCCAATAGTTCAGAGAACAATATTGAAGATTACATGTTACCAGGCATCTCCGATTTGCAACCTAGGAGAGTTTCCTAGAGTGATAACATAATTGGCGCTGCTGCTGGGGAAAGGAAACTGAAGCTCAACTTCCCTGGGAAACAACATAGATCCAACTTTGACGATAGACAAAGTCTGGGCACTTTTCTGGTTGTAATCATCTATTTGGTGACTCTACTCGAGGCCGAATCTCTTGGAGACTCCACTTCATAGTTCTGGCTTAGTTTGTGAGGCATACTCAAAGAAATCCTCAAAAGCTACAAGTTGACCCAGTGCCTGGCCCTGAAAAAACCATAAAAGAAAGAAAGGTATTGCAGAAAGGAGCATCAGATTCAGGTAAACCTAAACAATCTCCTATATCTCTTCAAGAAAGGCTTGTAATAGAACAAATACATGTTGATAGTATAGCATCTAATACTAGCAGTGAAGAAAAACTCTCAGAGATTCATAAAGCTCCTTATTCTTTAGGTTCTCCTCTTGCTTTAAGTCCAAAGGAAACCTACCCTCCTATTCATCATATTCCTTTAGTCCTGTCTGTCACCCCTCAACCCTCTATCATTCAGACTGCCCGTACTCTTTTAGCTACCATAGCTATGGCAGGTCCACAAGCACCTACCAAAATGGAAATAATCATAACTGCTAGGCATGGGCCTCTAATACTTCCCACTCCTTTGAATGCCATGCCTACTGGCGAATATCAGAAATATATGCCTAAGTTCATTGGGACTGAAGGCATTACTACTGAAGAACATATTGAGTCATTCTATAGCTATGCTGATAATCTGGACATTAGTGAAGATGATGTGTGGATGAGAGTCTTTGTCCAAAGCCTAGATGAAGAGGCTATAAAATGGTTCAGAGAACTAACCCCCAGATCTATAGAAAATATTGAAGCTTTAGATGATGCATTCCTAAAGCATTGGGGAGATAAAAAGGACGTCCTCTACTACCACACTGAGTTTGGAAACTTAAAGAGAGAAAATGGTGAGTTGCTGTTTGATTTCAATAAGAGGTTTAATCATATGTACATCAAGATTCCAGCTGAAGTAAAACCCACTACTACCTTTGCTAAACTCACCTATGCCAGCGCTTTTGATTATGACTTCTACCTACTGTTGAGAGAGAGGTGATGTGCCACTTTGGCTGACATGTAGGATGCAACCTTGGAAGTGGAATTAAACATCATGGCTGCAGAGAAACTCAAGGGAAATGTTGATAGAAGAAGACAGAGGGGCGAGTCTTCATCATCCTTTGATCCTAAGATAGATAAAATGACCAAAAAATCGAGTCATTAGCCTCTAAAATCTCTAAATTGAAGGTTAAGTAGCACCTGGGGAAGGAAGAATGCCTAATACCTTTGCCCCAAGAAATCCAAATCCAAATCCATATAGAAGAATAAATGAGCAGTTGCAGATTTTGCAAAGAAACAAAGATGCAAATGAAGACCAAAGGGTGATGTATCCTTTTCCAGATGCAGTCATGGAAGAAGAGCACTTTGAAGAAAATGATGAGATCCATTATCTAGAAGACAAAGGCAATGCTTCCTTTTTAACCTTAGCTGCCTATGAAAAGTCATTATGCAATGGATAGATAAGCTAGGAATGGGAAGGTGAAGCTATTCTACAAACTGTAGACCAACAAATATATAATTTGAGGTCAAAGATAAATAATGCCAAGGAAACTCCTATTCAAAGAGCTGCTGTCCCTATAGTACGACAAGCTAATGAGTAAAAACAACTGGCAGTTGATCCCATCATCCTCAAAGCTCCAGCTCATGAGGTAAGAGGCCTTGACAAGTCTCCTTCTCCTTTCAGTTTTCAATCAGAAATTCAGAAGCTAAGATTACCTATGCCTCTAATTGAACTAGTGAAGAATGAGTTCTTCAAAAGATCCATCCTCGAGGTCCTTGAGCCTAAAGCCATCCAAGCCTCCATAGACTATGTAAATCTGCAAGATGACAGGGCAACTATTATCCTCAGCCTAATGATTGAAAACTGTGAAGACAGTTCCCCTTCATTCTATGTCTCTCTGACTATTCATGATAAAATCCTTCACAACTACCTTCTAGACACTGGAGCCAGCCATAATCTAATGCCCAAGGCTGTCATGGATGAGTTAGGTCTTGACATCATTAAGCCTTATCATGACCTGTTTTATTTTGACTCTAGAAAAGTGAAATGTCTAGGATTAATCAAGGACCTAGCCATCACTTTGTCTCAGCTACCTATGAAAAGCATGATGATGGATATTTTGGTAACAGATGTACCTCCCAAGTTTGGCATGATACTTTCCAAAGGTTAGATCAAGAGATTAGGTGGATCATTACAAAATGATCTGTCTTATGCTACTGTCCCAGTTTTCGGAGGTGAGAGCAAGAGATTATACAGAGAGGCACAGTTGGCTTATATAATCAGCGATGAAAAGAATCCCACCAATCATCCCGTATATGATGTTGACACTGATTTTGGAGCTTTCATTCTTCATATTGAAGAATCCCAGTTGGCCTCCACATAGCTCAAGAAACCAGTTTTCCAGATCACAGAGGAATAACACCCACAAATTTGGGACATGTTCTTTGATGGAGCTTGCTCTAAGGAAGCTGCTGGGGCAGTTGTAGTCCTTGTGTCCCCAACATAGGAACGCATTCATTTATCTTTCAAATTAACCTTCCAGGTCACAAATAACATCGCAAAGTACGAAGCTTTAATTCTGGGCTTAAGCGCTGCTAAAGAAATGGGTATCAAAGGCTTGAAAGTGTTTGGAGATGCATACCTCATTATTTAGCAGGCAAATAAAACTTTCCAAGCTAAGCATCCAAGGCTGAAGGCATATAGAGATGAGGTATGGAGGCTCAAGGATTCTTTTAATGATTTCAACATTTCTTATATTCCAAGAATGAAGAACGAGCTTGTCGACTCCCTTGCTATCTATGCTAGCATGTTTATTCCTCCTTTGCCTCCTAAATTGACATATGAAGTTCAGGTAAAATACAGACCGTCTCTACCTGACAATGTCAAATATTGGAGGGTTTTTGAAGATGATGAGGAAATTAACAAATTTTTGCAAGTCATGGAGGAATTTTCTGAAACGCACATCGATCAGGAAAATGAAGCCATGGGAGAATGCAACCAGCCCAAGCTAAAAAGCGAGATTGGCCAAGGAAGCATCGTCCAGCTGCCCAGTAATCAAATACCAAAAGGAATGGTGCCTCTAGAGAAGCTTTTTGATCATAACACGTGCCCTATAAACCGGCCAAAATAGAGAATGTGTGTACTGTCCGTAAACATAACATAGGGAGCCCAACCCATCTGAAATTTATCAATCTGTCCAATCAATTTTCTTTTGCCCAGAATTCCAAGTATTGCGCCCTCATGAACCAATTCACGGATATTTTTGCTTGGGAATATAGTGATCTTAAAACTTATGATGCAGATGTCATACATCATAAGATTCCAATGGAAAAGAATAACACCCCATTTAAGCAGAAGCTAAGACCTATTAGCCCTCTCTTATTGTCTTTGATTGAGAAAGAGATCAAGAAGCTGCTGTATGAAAAAATTATAGTGCCTCTAAGGTATTCAAAATGGATAGCTAACCTTGCGGTAGTGAGAAAGAAAAATGGAGAAATCAGGCTTTGTGTTGACTTCAGAAATCTGAACAAGTGCTCTAAAAAAGATAACTATCCCTTGCCTAAGATGGAACACTTGCTGCAAAGAGTTTCAGGGGCTAGAGTCATGTCTTTCTTAGATGGATTTTCAGGTTACAATCAGATTGTTGTACATCCTGAAGATCAGGAAAATACCGCCTTCACTACTGCTTATGGTACTTTCATGTACTCCAAGATGCCTTTCGGACTGATGAATGAAGGGGCTACTTTTCAGAGGGCCATAGACATAGCCTTTGTGGGAGAGAAGGACAAATTTTTCCTTATTTATCTTGATGACATAACAGTCTTATCCAACAGCCACAAAAACCATTTACAACATTTGAAGAGGGTCGTCTTCCTAAAGTGCAGACAGTTTGGAATTTCAGTGAACCCAAAGAAGTCACAGTTTGCTATCGAAGAAGGTAAACTCCTGGGACATACTGCTTCTACTGAAGGTGTAAAAATCGATCCAACAAGGGTTCAAGCCATTCAGACATTGTCCATCCCAAGGTCAAAAAGGGACATTCAATCCTTCTTGGGTAAGGTTAACTTCGTAAGGAGATTTATTCCAAACTTTGCGGAGCTTGTAAAGCACATCACTTCCATGTTGAAGAAAGGAGCAAAAAATAAATGGATAGATGCTTCAAGAAGCTCTTTCGAAGCCATCAAGCAAGCTATCATGGAAGCTCCCACTCTAATCAGCCCAAATTACACTAAGAAGTTTTGCATCTTCTCTTTTGCCTCTTACAATACACTTGCAGCAGTTTTGTTGCATAAAAATGATGAAGGCATAGAGCACCCCGTGGCCTTTTTCAACAAAACTTTAAGGGATGCTGAACTAAGGTATGACCTTATTGAAAAACAAGCTTATGCTCTCATAAAGTCTTTAAAGGCATTCAAAATTTATATTCTGCATTCCAAAGTAGTTGCATATGTACCTTTAGCCTCAGTAAAGGATGTCTTAACTTAGCCAGATATTGATGGGAAGAGAGCTAAATGGATTGAAAAATTCATAGAATTTAACATAGAGGTGAAGCCCACTAAGCTTGTCAAAGGCCAGGGCGTGGCTAAACTTATGGCTGAAGAAAATTGTAGCTTGTAAGATATCAATTCCATGGGTCTAAATTCAGATTATGAGCAGGCAGAGGGAGCAACATAAGAGAAAAAGAAGAATCAGTCCTTGGCTGAAAATCTAGCCACATGTGAATGATATTACAACATTGTTCATTTTTTGCAAAAGCTAGAAGTCCCTCCCGGGCTTAGCTCAAGTCAAGCTCATGCTATTAAACTTATATCTACCAAATTCTACATTAATAAAAATATGCTTTATTGGAAAGATCCATCAGGAATCCTCTTGAGGTGTCTAGATAAAGAACCATCTATAGAGGTCATACACATGTTCCATTCTAGCAGCTGTGGAGGGCATCATTATTGGAAAACCACAGCTCACAAAATCTTGAGGGCTTGATATTATTGGCCTACTCTATTCTCTAATGTATTTTCTTTTGTAAAATCTTGTGACAAGTGTCAGAGGTTTTGCAGGAAGACACCAGCTAAAATCTCTGCCCCTGAAGCCAGTTCATGTCAATGGTCCCTTCCAGCAGTGGGGCTTAGACTTTATAGGTGATATCAACCCACATTCCAGTGGTCAACACAAATGGATTTTAGTAGCCACCGATTATTTCACCAAGTGGATTGAGGCTATACCCACTAAGAATGCAAATCATCAGGTTGTCATAAAATTCTTGAATGAGAATATTTTCACTAGATTTGGTTGCCCAACCATACTAGTCACTAATAATGCAACAAATTTCAAGGCAAAAGAATTGATGGATGTAATTGAATCCATGGGCATTCAAGTGGTGCATTCTACCTCATATTATCCTCAAGGCAATGGCCTAGCAGAATCATCTAACAAAATTCTGGTAAGGGTAATAAAAAAACTGTTAGAGGAAAACAAAAAGAGCTGGGATTCCAAGTTGAAGTTTGCACTATGGGCTGACAAAGTTACCATCAAAAAGTCCACAGGGAATTCTCCATTCAAACTGGTTTATGGTGCTGATGTTATTTTCCCCATCTAGCTCATTCCCCCTGTGTCTAAGTTCTTGCAACAAGAACAAGATGAAGAGAATGATATGGTAAGAAGAATGAATAACCTGGTTGGACTACATTAGATAAGAGAGAAACTGGTTGAAAAATCAAAGGCTCATCAGAAGGCAATCAAAGAAACCTTTGACAGGAAGGCAAAAGTGGACAATTTCCAAGTTGGTGATTGGGTGCTTAAATTGGACGTGTTTAGGGAAAAGAGAGGTAATCATGGCAAGTTTGACTACTTGTGGACATGTCCTTTTGTCATCGCTCAAGTTTAGCGCAAAAATACATTCATCCTGCACAATCTGGAAGGAGGAGATACTTTTGGTAGCCCAGTAAATGGGCGGTTCTTGAAACTCTATTTCATTTAAGGCCTTAAAGCCTTGGTATTGTAAATATGTTTCTCTTTTAGTTTTTATGTTTATGCTAAAAAGACTCCATGCCCAATGGAACACTAGAAGGAAGATTTAATTTTTGTTTTACAGGAAAGGCATTGATCTGAGATCCTTGAAACCTCACAGGGAGGATTTCATCCCCAGAAGGAGCCAATGTTAGCCTTGGAGGAAAATGGCCCAAAAATGGATCAAAATATGCCCCAAAGTCTCCAAGTGTGCTTACAAAATCGTGCTAATGGATCCATTTACGCCCTCGACATTTTCAATTTTGGCTCAAAGATCATCTAATGATCAAAATTGACACAAGTGGAAAGACCTTGGAAGGGCAGAAATGCACTATCGGGAGGCTTAAAACACTTTAAAATCATGAAAAAGCATTATTACAGGCTTAAACAAGTGATTGCACAACCACCATTAGATCTGGCCGATCAACGACCCAGATCTAGATGAGAAATCACATATCGGCCAAGCAGAGGTGACAGGCTTAAAGCGGGTGCACGACACAGCCGATCAGTGATCTTTGATGATCAGATAGGCCAGTCGCATCGGCGGGAGGCATATGTTTTATGTATAAAGGCCCAGGGAATGAACGATTCATGATTGTGTTTTATTGCACCGCTTGCATCACATTGGAAATATACCAAGGGTGGGGCCTAGACACGGGCATGTTTGCGACCCGATGGGTCGGACCCGACACAAATATATACAATATTTGATAAATCTTGAGGTTCGCTCCAAGGCATTTTCCATGCATTTTTCATGTATTTTAGTGGTATAAACAAAATACAAAGGGGAATAAGGGCCTTGCGATAGCGATAACGCCTGGACCCAAAAGGGTTCGAGAATCATAGTACATAAAATTTCAAGTCCGCACCCAAGCATTTTTCAATTATTTTTACGTATTTTTGTTGTTTCAACGAAATACAAAGGAAGCTTGGCTAGTGTAATTGCGATTAAGCCCAGACCTGAAAGGGTCCGGGAAGCAAAGTATATGATATTTCAGGTCCGCCTAAGGCCAAGTTCACATATTTTTAAGTGTTTTCTCAGATTTGCAAATAAAGGGAAAACACACACGGAGCAGGCTTACGTGACTTGCGATGGTGACTAGGGCAGACTTGAGAGACTGATAAGATGCATCTAATAATTTTTAAAGTATGAAGAGATGGGAATGGGTGGGATTTTCACAAGGATGCTTTGTTTTTCTGTGTGTAACATAAAGAACAGTCATTCTAAATATCTAAAAGAAAACAGAGGCCCAATAGCTTTTCCTTCACAAAATAGCCCGCCCTAACAACAACAGTCATGGAGCACACGCAACTAGCCCTAAACAGAATTGATCAAGGATCAGATAGTGTGACACAACCAAATCAAAATAGAAAGGGTCATGAAGCAGACAGTGCAACTCATCAAACAACATCATGGAGCATCTCGGGCATGAGAGAACTCCCAGACAACGCAACAAACAACCAAAATATCTTAAAGCTGTTATTCCTTTGTCATAAGGAAGAGAAACCGCTAAGCCATGCTTTCCTGGAGGGCATCAAATCAGTTGAACAATACAGATCATGCAGATTAAGACTTTGAGCCTTCTAGAGAGCTCAGGATCATTGTAAACATGCTATAAATAACTGTTAGTAAAATGTAACAGGGGTTCAACTTTTGGAGATTATTCCTCCTTTGTTCATTCAAGCTTCTGATCTTCATTTTAGCAATATAAACTTCTTTTGCCATTATATGTTCAATTTCCATTCTCTTTGCTGTTCTATGGTTGCACTTGAACAATTTGTTCAGGTTTTCTTTGTGTTTAAGGCCAGATAACTGTCATCTTATCTCTACTTTGATATATTAGACTTGCAAGCTTCTTTGCTGCCTGTAGCTAGCCATTTATATGTGTTGTTATATATGCATCTGCCAGTATAGTTAGTAAGCTCATTTTCTACCTATAGCTAGCCATTCATATATGTTCATGTATGCAATCTGCTGGTACTGTCAGTATTCTCCATCTATCCATTAAATCTACAAACTATTGAGCATTAGTGGTCTAAAGCCTCGTGTTGTTGAGGGTGTTCATGCATGTTTGGAATGAGAATAGAGTTGAAATGGTTATCTGACTTGATCCAAACCATCATTTATTCAAATAGTTCAGAGAACAATACTGAATATTACATGTTACCAGGCATCTCCGATTTGCAACCTAGAAGAGTTTCCTGGAGTGATAACAGGCGATAGTGTGAGGTGCTAGCCCTTGGTCCTGTCACAACCATATGACATGGCGTGCGGCAGTTAAGGGACTCTGATAGGAAGGATTGGCCGTTGGATTGAATCTCGATCATGTGGCATTTAATATGACCATGACCTAACAGTTAAGGTGCTAAGCCGACGGGGGCGGGCATTAAGGCCCAGCCCGCGGCCACATGACCCATCTGGCCTGATTTTTCCTGCATAGGGGTTATTGGGAAATTTAATTGTCCAAAAAATTGCACCATCGAAGGGAAAATTTTTTCGCCTCAGTAATGAAAAACAAGGCGAATTTGTAGGACAGTTAGGCTGTTAGTCCGATTTGTAGGATGGATAACAACAAAACTATATGGAGAGCTTGTAGAGCCATATCTTTTAGAGTTCAAGAAGAGTCTATGTAAGGGTTTTTGGATATTCTGGATCCAATGGTGTCCTCTATTTGCTGATTTGAGCACATTTAAAGATACTTTTTACAGGTTCAATTCCAAGGGTGTATGGATCAATTAGTATTTTGGAGTAGGTCTTAAAGGTGTTTGAGCATGGAGAAGGCCTTGTAGGGGTTTTCTTACCTTCAGAAGTTTACTACAACAAATGTTACTTGCAGGTTCAACTCATATATTCTTTTCTCACTATGTCTTGTTGAGGAAAACTTTATTTTTGTCCTTCAATGTGGAATTGAAGTGCTTATATGCTCATTTTTAGTTGGAGTATAGGGTGTTTGTAGGAGACGCCTTGTGTTGCTGATGTTTTCATGATGAATGTAGGTTGTCATACTATTTTATGAGAGAGTTATTTTCAGGAGAACATTTCCTTGAAGGGGAAATAGCCACATGTTTATCAACAAACTTTTATGTACTCTTTTTCCACTGAATATATGGATGTAGCACAGGAGGGGTGAACTTCGTCACCAAATCCTTTGTTGTTCTCTTCATGTATGTATGTATGGGTTATGTGATGTTGTGTTTCTTATGCTTAAGTTTACATGTGAAAACTAACTCATAACTTGAAAAGACATTTTGGAAAACCTATTTTGTGTTAAGACCCATTTTTCCTTTCAAAGCATCAGAGAATGGTCCTTGTTTTTGGAGAAGAGGAAATTGACCACCTCCTCCATTTTCATATCACCATCACACATTAGCCTAAGAGGACAATGTAGAACACCCCTCATATTAAAAAACCAACATAATATTATCAACGCACCTTGTTACTAGGAAACTTCGACAAGATTATGAAACATCTACCACCTAACAACATCATCATCTAAATCTCTAGGGTGATAGAATCATCATCGAAGATAAACAAGCACACAAAAACCACACCACAATGAGATATCACACTATATATCCATGAAATATGTGACCATGGGGTGATCAACAAGGCAAGCATAACCATCCAACCAATGAGAAGCGAGACCCCCTCAAAGAAAAAAACATCCAATACTAAGAAGAGAAGAAGCTTAATGAAGGCGTATATGTTGGATTCACAATTATATTGAGAGGGATGTAAACCAATACAATGACAATTTTTATTTATTTAAACAAAAAGCATCAATTTTATAAATTGAACAACTAATGCAAGATATATGTGGAAACCCTTAAGGGAGAAAAGACAAGTTCTTTATATGAAATATTTTATAGGTGCCAACCTACTATTACATCAATTTGCAGGAACCAACCTATAAGACACACCAATCCCCTCTGTTTCTTTGTAGGAACCAACCTAGGGAGATATCGATGCCCTTTTCTTCTTTGTAGGCACTAATGTACAAGAAACACTAATTTTCTTTGCTTATTTGTAGGCACCAACCTATGAGAGAGACCAATTCCTACCGAGTTTGCTTGCTACTTTTACCTTCATTAGGTCTTTTAGCTGCTTCTATCTTAACCAAGTTTGTTAGCTACTTCTGCATTCACTAGGTCATCTTATTTCTTTTTCCTTCACCAGGTCTACTTGCTGCTTCTTCCTTCACTAGGTTTTCTTCTCCCAACACTTGTTTCTTTTGGAATCTTCCCAAGAATGAAATTGCACAACATGTCACATATCCAATTTTGCAAATATGGTTATGAAATTTCTACCATAGGTACCTATATATTTCTTCTCTGTATCCTATAGGTTTCATAGTCTAAAACATCTAAAAAAAAAGTTATGGCAAAGTTTCCAAGTTGAACTATTTGAAGCATGTTTCAGGGGCATTAATGAACACTAATTTCCTTAGATTATATCTCCTAAATTATAGATAAGAAAAATTTGAAATTTCTACCACAAGTGCCTTGAGATCTCTCCTCTATCTCCTTATAAATTACATATTCTAAAATATCATAAAAATAAATTTATTACTAAAATACCAAGCTGACTTGTTTGAAGTAGATTTCAGGAATCCTAACTTCCTAAGAGCATATTCCTAAAATTATAGTGAACTAATGTTTAAGATTTTAATCACAGGTACATGAATATCTTCTCTCTATCTCCTCGAGTTTCCTTGTTTGAAACATCCCAAAAAAAAACTATAGTGAAATTGCCAAGATGACTTGTTCACCCCATAAATCACAATTTTGTTTCCACCTATAAACTCTACGAATCACCCCAAAAATATTCCTCATCTCTTGTTGTACACCTTAGATAGCTTCTTGCTTGGGTACTGTTATAGACATATTTGGGCATTGCAATCCCAATCATATATGTCGATAAACCAAGGGCTCTTTAATCCCTAAAAGTGTTGTTTCATACCCTAAAGGATCATGGTCAACTGATTACATCATTTCCCATAAGTTCCACCTGAAAAACTGCTCAGAACTGGCCAAAACTGGACCATACTGACTGCTCCATGGTCAAGGTGCGATGCATACTGGCTGCTACACTAGTCAGGTGCAATGCATACTAAAAGAGCCTCCTGTAGGGTGCGATGAGTGAGAAGAGACAAATGGCAAAGACAGTTTGCTAAGTGGATGCTCATGGAATCTTCTAGAAACTTCTCCTATGACACTTGCCTCTCTGAATTCGCCTA
>APFE031656195.1:452184-462755 GCA_000404065.3 Pinus taeda
GTCTTTTCATCCCTCTGTCAGCGATCAAAATCTCTTTTGTTGCATTTCATTTTTAGGTGTCTCATTCAGTCCAGTCATCTGCATTCCATTAGGCACATGGATCGTCTGACGGTAGTGGCTTCACAACAATTTTCCTCATGTCCCTCATGTCATTCTCCTGTTGGATCATGTATGTTCATCAAAAAGGCATATACAGTTTTCTTTTCATTAAAAATTGCAAAATGTTGTCTTTAGGGTTTCATGGTAAATTAGGTCAGGGTTCTTTTAGGGTTTCATCAATAAATGTGTCGAAGTGTCCAATAATTACCATCATGCCATGAGGATGTTTCATCATCAATAAATTTCATTGACAAGTGTTCGAAAATGTGTTTTTCCTCAAAACTCTGTTTTGAGGAAAAAACAGAAAATTTAGCTTTTATTGCACAAAATCATGTAAAATTTGTTTTCTTCATTGTAAATTCCTTCATCTGCACCTTGGTTTCTTTCCTTAGCCTAGAAGCTCCAGCACCTGCAAAACAAGCAAAGCTCAAGTCATTTGGTTCATTGCAAAGCCAGAAAGAAGTGAAAAAGTCCAAAAAGCAGAGTTTGAAAATAAAGTCATTTCAAAAACCATTGGAAAAAGGGGTTTTATGAGCCAAAAATCTAAAAGCTCCTTGTTTATAAGCCATTTCTTCATTTCAAGAGTTCATTTGCAAAGTGAAACAAGGCAAGCATATTTTGGGGTGAGCAAAGAAAACTTGGAGAAAATTAGTCAAAAACTAGAGGCACAGCGCACTAAGCAGGAGGCGCGGCACATACAGCTAGCGCGGCGCACTGGGCCTCAAACTGTCGTTCAATTTTGCACAGGCACAACGCATTGGTGAGGTGTGGCGCATTCGGCATGTTGTGTGGCGCATACAGCTGAGAAGCCCAAAACTTGCCAAAGCTTGCTCCAAATCGCCTGAAATATGTGGATTATCGCTCGTTCAAGTAGCTTAACCTTCTGTCACTGCTTTTCATCTAAATTTGATGGTGTTTGTTGCATGGTGAAGGGTGTTAAGAAAAGCAAACCCTATCTCTTCAAAATTTGCAAAGGAGATTGCTACTAGGATTTTTTATTTGGTTGTTTTGCTCACCACTCCCTTATTGCATATTTTCCTTGCTCTCCTTATTCCCCAAATTCACATACCCCTAATCCCAAGTTCCCTTTCCCAAAATCCCAAATGCACCAAACCCTAGTCTCATACTTAAAATTCCCAAACCCTAATGGCTGTCCCAAGAGCTTCATGTCACCATTCGGCAAAGTGTACCATCATTTAGAGGGTTTTCATCATCATGCCAAGTTCCACAAGGTTATTTTATGCCTTGTTCATGCTTCAATTCCGCCTAGGTAAGGTCATTTCCCTCTCCTAGGGTTTTGAAGGCAATTTCTCTTGGATGGTCAAATCATCGGAAAAACTTGTATCCTAATGTTCATACACCTTCCCCTATCCTTAATGTACCTTATTAAACACTTCCCATCACTGAGATCCCCCAAATTCCTCATTTTCGCACAAACCCTAGTTTCTTGCTACAACTTGACAATTTTCAACGCTAGACCTGTGTTTTGCCCTTTTGGACCCCTTCCCCTCACTCAATCTTTGAAATTCCACTTTCCCCTAACTCCTAACATCCCTCCCTACTTTTAAAAATTTCCTCAAGAATTTAGGAGCCCCTTATCCCCTTCATTTCGCTTCATTTCGACAAATCCCTTGTTCCACACATCAGGGTAGGTTTTACTCAAATGATGCTTCTGAGCAAGGAAAGATGAATTTGGAAAAACTGATATAATTTTTTGTCCAAAATAGGACAAGGAAGAAAAACCTCCTTCACTTTTTACACAGGTGTCATGGTTTTAGAGAAATGTCAAAAATACAGTCGCCTCGAGAGAATTGATAACTCAAGTTTTATCCTAGCTTGGTTGTCCAAATGACTTGCTTGATGATTCACATGATAAAAAGACCTAAATATCTTTCCAATGAGCTATCATGAGCTCAATTTGGAGTTGAGGAACACCTTCCAAAGTTGACCGCAACAGCACTCTGCCTTGAGGCAGCCGCATTCTGCTCATTTTGACCAGTTTTGGGAGATTTGATTTTTGACAAGGAAAATGAACTCCAAATTGAAAAATTCAAGTTTTGTTCGAACGTATACTAAATAAGCTTTCCCACTAGCTATCCCACACCCAATTTGGACCACAGAAAAGTCCTCAAAACTGGTCTGCAAAAAGGCGCTACGCACAGAAATTTTTAACACAAGGTTTTCCTCCCTATGCATCGCGCCACGTGGCGCTCGCTTTTGCTAGGGAGCTCCAAATTACAAAAAAATTGCATTTCTGGATTTGGCATGAAAAATTATGGTTTCTTCTCATGGCCAAGAAATTTCGGCAGGTTTTGGGCCCTCAAAAGGTCAAAAAACACTCAAAAATGACCTCACTGCCCATATTTTGACACACAAGAAGCAGTGTTGGGAGATTGGATATTTGGAGGCGCAAATGGACACCAAATATATAAATTCCACTTGGGTTGGAAATTAAACTCAAACCCCTTTCCAACTAGCTATCATGAGCTCAATTTGGACTTTGGTAAGGGCCTCAAAATCAGCTCCAAAGTTGCACTACGCATAAAGATTTTGGGCACGGCACATAGAGAATTTTGGCTTATTTTTCACTCTTCAGCTTAGAATTTTGGCCAGTTTTGACTAGTTTCACTTTTTGATGTTACTCTTGATCTAAATTGATGTAATTTCATGAACATGATATAATTTTGGCACATTTTTACTTGTTTTAGTAGATTCATTCACCAAAAGGTGAAATGTGAGTGAATGAATCAGTTTCCTCGCATATAGAGGCAAGTTGTTTATTTGCCTATTTTTCAGCTCTTTGTTTAGATATGGTTGAAATAGCTCCTAGAATGATGAGCTCGACCCCTAGAGGCATGAAAAGGAGTTAGGATTTTCTATATCATGTAATTTCTCAGTCATTTTCAGGGTTGGACACTTGGGATTGCTTGGCACTTCATTGTACATTTGATTTCTGCATTTTTGGCAAAGGAAAGACCAGCGTTTTGCAGCACTTGTTGGGATCCATGTGGCTATGTGTTTTGATGGTGTTTTTCTTCATGTAAATTGTAAGTACATTGATGTTTCATGTATGCCATTTCCTTTCTCTTTGCTTCTAGAATTAAACAAATTGAGTGACAAAGGTAGAATTCATTGGCTTGTTGTGCTCTGCCTTAAACTTTTGTTTAGTTTTACATGTTTTCATCTATTTGGAGAGGATTCTTGTAGCCTCTTGCCCTCTTCAACTCCTCAGCAGTATTTTCTATCCATTCATTCAATCTAAAGAATCAAAACTATTGCCTACCTTGCCCCAACCAGAACTCTGCAAAAATTTGGCCTCATCCCCGGACCCAAATTTGCCTTTCCCTTTTTCCAACAAAAAACCCCCAAAAATCAAATCAAATCCTTGCACTACATACCTAGCCTAAGATCAGTTGTTAAATTAGTCATCTCAAGCCCCATCTGATTATCTTTTGCTGATATTTTCCCGGAGAGAGCCCTCTCCTGTCCTCGTAGGGCTAGCTACGAGGCTAAGCATGGTTTGATGTGGACCTAGAAGCTTACCTTTTCAGCCTGAGGTAAATCTAGGCTCTAACATAGTGGTGACTCCACTAGGGAAGAAAGTTTATTTTCATTGTTTGGCTCTGTAGACTACAGACGGAGCCTGAAGTTAGACAGGTAGCCTTCGAAACACTCTTGCTTTGCATTAGTGAAAGTAGATGAAAGTTGCTTCAATCAATCTCTGGTCTAGTTTATAAACTGAACATCTGATCTAAAACGATCACCCCAGTACATGTATCAAGTTCAGTTCTGATGGTTGATGGTGGACAACGATCAGACATAAGAAGGCTGAAATCATTCACCTGGTGACTCCTGTAAGACTCCACTGGAAGACGAACTCTTTCTCTGAGAAAATGGAAGGATCTTACACAAAGTTCAAGTATCCAAAGTGGAATTGTATTCAGGATCTAGTTTTCCTTCTTGTAAATTACGTATTTGCTGTTCTTTAAGCTTTCCTGAAAGTTTTTCAGGATTTGTTGTATGATAAAGGTGATCAAAATCTTCACTCAACCTATTCAAAAAGTGTAAATACTGAGTTTCCCTTTGATCCTGGCCTCCTTACTTTTCCCACATCTTATGATGACTCTCTTCAAAGTGATGAGCCTAAAGAAAACAAAATTGATCCTGTAGCTTTTGTATATACTCCTACACCTTTTATAGTCCCAAATAGGTATAGACCTCTTATTTTACCTTCTATACTCCCGGCAAATTATTATCTTTATTTACCAAGATTTGACGGTGAATGTAACAATGTCAACGCTGAGCAACATGTGCAGAATGTTGAGACTTTTCTAGACTTTTTTGAAGTTGATAACAAAGATGTTAGTATTAGGCTTTTTGCTCTTTATTTGCAAGGAAAAGTCAAGAGTTGGTTCAAAATCCTGTCTGATGCGAGCATTTCAGATTTCCAGCAGTTCGTCAAAGTTTTCCTCGACAGGTGGGTGGCCAGACAGAACCCTTTCTTGATTATAGAAGAGTATAACCAGCTAAAAGGAATGCCAGGGGAGACAGTACAATAGTTTTCTGCCAGATTTAACCAAGTTTATTGTTCAATTCCTGTTGAGATAAGGCCTTCTCCTAAATTCGCTCTCTTGCACTACCCACGTGCCTTTGATTCGGAAATGGAGTTTCAGCTGAGAGAAAGAAATCTTGCAACACTTGAAGAGATGCAGAACAATGCAGTAGATGTAGAGGCTCATTTGCTGATCCGAAGGGAAAAGTTGAAGGAAGAAGAGATGAAAAACATAGATCCGGAGGAATCAACATCTTTAGAAGTAAACCTTGACATTTTGGTAAGTGCAGTGGAAGAGATGATGCAAAGAATCACCACAAGGAATGGATATAATGCTCAAGCCCATGGCTTGCTGATTGAACAAGAACAAGTTGTTGATCCAAAACATTTTCTTTCTTATCCCAGTTGTCATAGATCTGATATGATTTTTTTATTGATCATCTTGGAGAAGAGAGAACTGTTGATATGACATGTATGCTTGATGATGTCTTTTATACTGATGATTTGCCTCAGTTTGATCAGTATGATGATGATTATGTTCTCCAAACGGAAGCTATCTTGCAGACAAATCAGCAGCTAGCTTATGGGATGAGGAAGTTCACTTTTAGCAGCTTGAGTACAGTGATCAACCGATGCATATCAGCTATGATAGTGATGAGAAAAGTGCAGCAAATTTTGAAGTAAGTGAAGGATATTTGCCTTTTTGTTTTTATTTGTTTCAGTTCATCAGAGACAACATCCATGCAATCAGAAATCAACTGTCTACAAGTCTTGATCTGGACCATCTTGAGGGCAATGAAAACATTGTTCAAGACTTCTCATATTCAGATTTGCAGTCCCCGAATGCCATTGATTGTCAGGTTGCAGATGAGGACATGGAAATGGGCACATATGATCAAATGATACAAGATGACTCCATACCATTTTGTTTTGAATCATTTCAGTTTTTGAAATTTAATTGCATAGTAAATCTTCAAATGAGTAGCCTGTAGGAAATCAACAATCTCTCAGTTTTAATGTGGAGGATGAGACAGATAGTGAAATTCTTTAGAAATTTGTTAATGAGAAATATTCCCCTGGAATGACTGATGAAATCATTTTGGAAATAAAATCCTCCCTAGCACCAGAGTTGCAGCCACTAAATGCAATTGAAGGTTAAATTACAGATGAAGGCGTGGAATCTGAAATACATGATCTAATGATGCAAAAGGATTTTGTACCCTTTTGTTTCGAAGCATTTCAGTTTATAAAGCAGAATCTTCGTAATATCTCTAAAGGAAAAGATGAACAGCCAGTAGGATGTTATACAGTTTCAATGGACACATTGCAGCAGTATTTTCAAGTTTTTGATGATCCTATTGCTCGTGTGTTGGATGATATTTGTTGTAAAATTTCTTCTCCATTAGCTAACCACATGCCAGAAAAGAATGTTGATAATAATCTTATTCAAAAGTCGACTTCATTGTCTTGTTTAACAGATTTTTCATTACAAAGCTCACACCAATGTTTGCAGTCATATGACGAGATTGATAAAGGAGACTTTTGTTCTGTTTGGAATAAACAACAGAGTTTGGTTATCCACGAAATTCATGATCCTTTTGACAGCGTGCTGCTATCCCCAAAGAAAGACAGCACAGATGTGAGAAAAATCTTAATATCTAGCTATGAAGATTACCTAGACCAAAGCAGTAATGTGTTAATGGAAATCAAAAGCTATATTTATGAAGATCCTTTCTCAGTATTCTTGAAGTCATCCAGTCAACTCATGCTTCGCAAGTTTATCAGCAGTCAACTTGATTCCAAGTTTCCATGGGAGTTGCCTTTCGATTCTTCCCTTTTCCTGCGCATCAGAAAGCATTTGGGAAGAAATCAAATACCAATCAGGATGCTTACGTGGTTGCATTGGCTATTCCATTTCAATTGATTGGGTGGTGAAAAGAACAATTAGAGTAGGTTTGATGAATAAGCTCAAATATGAGCATCTTTCCAGTTTGTTAGTTATGTTTTAGTCATGTTTGATTTTATTATGGTTTTTAGTTTAGCTTGAGTCAGGGTCAGTCTGTATAATGTCAGTTTTCGTGTTGTGACTCCGTTGCCCAATGGATGAAGGCACTGTCTGCTCTCCCAAAGATCTGCAGTTCTTGGCACCTCCAAGGAGCTACCATCCCCATTGGAGCCAATGTTACAGTCGGTCTTTTCATCCCTCCATCAGCGATCAAAATCTCTTTTGTTGCATTTCATTTTTAGGTGTCTCATTCAGTCCAGTCATCTGCATTTCATTAGGCACATGGATCGTCTGACGGTAGTGGCTTCACAACAATTTTCCTCATTTCCCCCATGTCATTCACCTGTTGGATCATGTATGTTCATCAAAAAGGCATATACAATTTTCTTTTCATTAAAAATTGCAAAATGTTGTCTTTAGGGTTTCATGGTAAATTAGGTCAGGGTTCTTTTAGGGTTTCGTCAATAAATGTGTCAAAGTGTCCAATAATTACCAGCAGACCATGAGGATGTTTCATCATCAATAAATTTCATCGACAAGTGTTCGAAAATGTGTTTTTCCTCAAAACTCTATTTTGAGGAAAAACCATAATATTTAGCTTTTATTGCACAAAAGCATGTAAATTTTGTTTTCTTCATTGCAAATTCTTTCATTTGCACCTTGGTTTCTTTCCTTAGCCCAGAAGCTCCATCACCTACAAAACAAGCAAAGCTCATGTCATTTGGTTCATTGCAAATCCAGAAAGAAGTGAAAAAGTCCAAAAAGCAGAGTTTGAAAATAAAGTCATTTTAAAAACCATTGGAAAAAGGGGTTTTATGAGCCAAAAATCTAAAAGCTCCTTGTTTATAAGCCATTTCTTCATTTCAAGAGTTCATTTGCAAAGTGGAAACAAGGCAAGCATATTTTGGGGTGAGCAAAGCAAAGTTGGAGAAAATCAGTCAAAAACTAGAGGTGTAGTGCACTGGGTAGGAGGCGCAGTGCATACAACTGGCGCAGCGCACTGGGCCTCAAACTGCAGTTCAAATTTGCACAGGCGCAGTGCATTGGTGAGGAGCGGCACATTGGGCATGCTGAGCAGTGCATATAGCTGAGAAGCCCGAAACTTGCCAAAGCTTGTTCCAAATTGCCTGAAACTTATGGATTATTGCTCGTTCAAGTAGCTTAACCTTTTGTCACTGCTTTTCATCTAAATTTGATGGTGTTTGTTGCATGGTGAAGGGTGTTAAGGAAAGCAAACCCTATCTCTTCAAAATTTGCAAAGGAGATTGCTACTAGGGTTTTTTATTTGGCTGTTTTGCTCATCACTCCCTTATTGCATATTATCCTTGCTCTCCTTATTCCCCAAATTCACATACCCCTAATCCCAAGTTCCCTTTCCCAAAATCCCAAATGCACCAAACCCTAGTCTCGTACTTAAAATTCCCAAACCCTAATGGTTGTCCCAAGAGCTTCATGTCACCATTCGGCAGAGTTTACCATCATTCAGAGGGTTTTCATTGTCATGCCAAGTTCCACTAGGTTATTTTATGCCTTGTTCATGCTTCAATTGCGCCTAGGTAAGGTCATTTCCCTCTCTTAGGGTTCTAAAGGCAATTTCTCTTGGATGGTCAAATCATCGGCAAAACTTGTATCCTGATGTTCATACACCTTCCACTATCCTTAATGTACCTTATTAAACACTTCCCATCACTGAGATCCCCCAAATTCCTCATTTTCGCACAAACCCTAGTTTCTTACTACAACTTGAAAATTTTCAAGGCTAGGCCTGTGTTTTGCCCTTTTGGACCCCTTCCCCTCACTCAATATTTGAAATTACACTTTCCCCTACCTCCTAACATCCCTCCCTACTTTTCAAAATTTCCTCAAGAATTTAGGAGCCCCTTATCCCCTTCATTTTTCTTCATTTCAACAAATCCCCTGTTCCACACATCAGGGTAGGTTTTACTCAAATGATGCTTATGAGCAAGGAAATATGAATTTGGAAAAAATGAGAGCGATTTTTGTCCAAAATTGGACAAGGAAGAAAAACGTCCTTCACTTTTTTCACAGGTGTCATGGTTTTAGAGAAATGTCAAAAATACAATCGCCTCGGGAGAATTGATGCACCTCTGTAGTGACCTTGGGAAACTCAAGTTTTATCCTAGCTTGGTTGGCCAAATGACTTGCTTGATGAGTCAAATGATAAACATGTATGAAGAGCTTTCCAATGAGCTATCATGAGCTCAATTTCGAGTTGAGGAACACCTTCAATAGTTGACTGTAACAGCACTCTGCCTTGAGTCAGCCTCATTCTGCTCATTTTAACCAGTTTTGGGAGATTTGTGTTTTGACAAGGAAAATGAACTTCCAATTGAAAAATGCAAGTTTGATTGGAAATTATACTCAATACGCTTTCCCACTAGCTATCCTGCGTACAATTTGGACAATGGGAAGGTCCTCAAAATTGGTCTGTAAAAAGGCGCTACACACAGACATTTTTGACATAGGGATTTCCTCCCTATGCGCCGCGCCACGTGGCGCTCGCTGCTAGGGAGCTCCAAATTACAAAAACTTTGCATTTTTGGATTTGGCATGAAATCTTATTGTTGTTTGTTCATGGCCAAGAAATTTGGGCAAGTTTTGGGCCCTCAAAAGGTCCAAAAACACTCAAAAATGACCTCACTGCCCATATTTTGACACACAGGAAGCAGTCTTGGGAGATTGGCTATTTGGAGAGGCAAATGGACACCAAAGCTCGAAATTCCACTTGGGTTGGAAAGTAGACTAAAAGGCCGTTCCAATGAGCTATCATGCGCTCAATTGGGACTTTGGGAAGGGCCTAAAAATCAGCTCCAAAGTTGCGCTATGGATAGAGATTTTGGGCGCGGTGCATAGAGAATTTTGGCCTATTTTTCACTCTTCAGCTCAGAATTTCGGCCAGTTTTGACTAGTTTCACTTTTTGATGTTACTCTTGATCTAAATTGATGTAATTTCATGACCATGATGTAATTTTAGCACATTTTTACTTGTTTTAGTAGATTCATTCACTAAAAGGTGAAATGTGAGTGAATGAATCAGTTTCCTAACATATAGAGGCAAGTTGTTTCTTTGCCTATTTTTCAGCTCTTTGTTTAGATATGGTTGAAACAACTCCTAGAATGATGAGCTCGACCCCTAGAGGCATGGGAAGGAGTTAGGCTTGTCTATATCATGTAATTTCTTAGTCATTTTCAGGGTTGGACACTTGGGATTGCTTGGCACTTCATTGTACATTTGATTTCTGCATTTTTGGCAAAGGAAAAACCAGGGTTTTGCAGCACTTGTTGGGATCCATGTGGCTTTGTGTTTTGATGGTGTTTTTCTTCATGTAAATTTTAAGTCCATTGATGTTTCATGTATGCCATTTCCTTTCTCTTTGCTTTTGAAATTAAACAAATTGAGTGACAAAGGTAGAATTCATTGGCTTGTTGTGCTCTGCGTTAAAATTTTGTTTAGTTTTACATGTTTTTATCTGTTTGGAGAGGATTCTTGCAGCCTCTTGCCCTCTTCAGCGCCTCAACAGTCTTTTCTATCCATTCATTTAATATAAAGCATCAAAACTATTTCCTACCTTGCCCCAACCAAAACTCTGCAAAAATTTGGCCTCATCCCCAGACCCAAATTTGCCTTTCCCTTTTTCCAACAAAAAATCCCCAAAAATCAAATCAAATCCTTGCACTACATACCTAGCCTAAGATCAGTTGTTAAATCAGTCATCTCAAACCCCATCTGATTATCTTTTGCTGAGATTGACCTGGAGAGAGTCCTCTCCTGTCCTCGTAGGGCTAGCTACGAGGCTGAGCGTGGCTTGATGTGGACCTAGAAGCTTACCTTTTCAGCCTGAGGTAAATCTAGACTCTAACAGGGCCGAGGGAGGGGTGGCGCACGGGGAGGGG
>APFE031656195.1:472439-487316 GCA_000404065.3 Pinus taeda
TATTTGGCCACAAAATGTGTCGAATGAACATGAGGAAGTAAACATTGTTGAACAGCAACAATCTCAAGGTATTATTAATTCTTCACAGGCAGCGGAAAGAGAGATGTATATTGGTTGCAGAAGATCTTGTGCACAACGTGAAGCCATGGAAGACCTTTATAGGGGTTCAGTAGAGGATATTAAGGAGGGTTGCATGATTGCAATGCTAGCAGATGGAGATCCCAATGGCTATCCATTCTGGGTTGCTAAAGTTATAAAGGTCTTTACAGAAAATGAGGATTTTACAAGTGTTGAAGTACATTGGTACGCCACAAATACACACCCATTGAATGGTGTGTATAAGCCAGAGATGGTAGTTGACAAAAAAAATGGCGAAAAGAGAAAAAGAAAGGATACAAATATAAATCGTCGTCGCACAGACATATTAAAATTGGAGGATGTTGACATACTTGTTTATGACTTCAATTTAACAAAGAGAGGAACTCTTCACTTCAAGACGATAGAGATTCTGAAAAGGTTCTTAGCATAAGGAACAGTGTTGACATGGGGGTCTGCGGAAACCAGTCGTAGATCTAGAAGAATTTTGAAACTTGAAATGTTGGGCATGCATGTGGACTCAGATGGGGCACTAGTTGATGAAAGAGAAGAATATGGAACATCTTCATCAGCATCCAATCACTCATCCGAAGACGTGAATTCTGATGGTGTGCAAGAAAATATGAGTGATTTTGAATAATTGTTTAAGACAGTTTATATAACTGATATATGCATCGTATCTTCAAATAAAATTAATGTTTTCCATATGGTGTTAAATGAGAAGTTATGAGGCATTTTTATGTTGTTGGATTATATGTCTTAATTATGATAATTTTATTGTTTAAAATATCTACAATGCAATATTAAATTAGAGATATAATGTATGTTTTATTCAATATACAAATAATGACTTTTGAATTCATTTAGTGATGTAATTTGTTCATAATGTCATGGTTTTTTAATTTTATAGTTGAAAAAATTTCAATTTCTTTTGTATCTAGGATGTTATGGATGAAAACATGTTGAATTTATACTTAGGAAATAAAAATGATATTCTACCAAAAACATTAATGTGTTTTTTTCCTCATAAACAACTTTGTTTGACATATAAGAATTTGGTTTTACTAGCATTTTTTAAAAAATTTGAAAATTGACCCTAAAAAAAAACCATTGTTCTAGTATCATCACTTTCGTTTTGAAGCTATATTTTGCACAAAAATTTCATAGTAAATTTTGTAGTCACTGCCATTTTTAAAACATGTTCAAAATTGATGCCTAAAAAATAAAAACATCATTCCAATATACACACTTTTTGTTTTTAGCATTGTTTTTGATGTTTTTTCGGGGTTTTTTGGCCAGAGTTCCCATTTTGAGTTTATAGTTCCCATTTCAAAGTTTACATTGTTCAATATAGCTTGGTAGGCCTAACCATCGCTTGACTAAGCTGGTTAACTGCATAGCACATATCTAGCCGTGTGTTCACCAAGTACATGAGTGAATCCACAAGTTGCCTATAAATAGTAGCTTCCACTACTTCCCCTAAAGTAGCATCCTCCTTCCTCCAGTTACCAGCTAGAGGAGTCTCCAAGAGTTTGTTGCTCTCAATGCGGCATCTTCTGAGTATCTCATTGGCATACTTTCCCTGAGATACAAACAACTCCCCATCTCCCTACCATACCTCCATGCCAAGAAATTAATTCATGAGCCCCATGTCCTTCATCTCAAACTCTCCTACAAGGTCCTCCTTGCAATATTTGATCAGCTTCTCATCACCTGTCAGTATGAGATCATCAACATATAGTAAAATGATCAACAACTTACCTTCCACCACTATGTGGTACAAGTTTACATCCGCTTCGCTCTTCGTGAAACCCAACCCAATGAAGTAGCTATCTATCCTAGTGTACCAAGCATGGGGTGCTTGCTTTAGCCCATACAACGATCTCTTGAGTCAGCACACATGCTACTCACGGTCAAAGGTTTCAAAACCTTTAGGTTGCTATATGTACAGCTATTCCTCAATCATGCCATTGAGGAAGGTTGTCTTCACATCCATTTGATGGATCTTCCAACCCATATGTATTGATAGTTCCAATATAGATCAGATTGACGAGTACCTTGCAATAGGAGAAAATGTCTCATCATAGTCAATGCCCTCTACCTATGAAAAGCCATCAACCACAATTATGGCCTTGTACTTCTCCACACTACCATCTACAGCTAGCTTTACCTTTTAAAGCCAATGAGATCTCACTACTGACTTGTCCTCCGGACTCGAGACCACATCCCAAACACGGTTTCGAAATATGGAGTCATACTTCTCCACCATCTCATCAACTCAAACCGGCTGATGCACTGCTTCCTAAAAGGAAGATAGCTCTATCAAAACACATGCACCCGTGAGATCCATGTATCCAATGTACCTCTAAGGTGACCTCCTATGCCCTTGCTGAGAAGTGGGTGCTCCCACATTCTCCCATGCACCATGCAACAATTTGTTAGCCTCTCTAGGGCACTTTCTTCCCTCTATAGAAGACTCTGCCTGAGTGGATGTCTCCACTCCTGGAACCTCTACATGTGGCTACTCCACATCAATCTAAGGTTCCTCAACCTTAGAAGCTAAAATCTCCTCATCCGCATGTAGCTCAATCTCCCTCTCAAAGGAAACTCACATGGCCTTCTCCTCATCGAATCTGATATCCCTGCAAACCACTGTCACACCTGATAGTTGTGACGTATATCAGTGTACCCCACAAATATCCCCAACTCTATTGTAAGGTCAAGCTTCTTCCATGCATCTTTGATCACATGGCAATATACCGATGACCCGAAAATCCTAAAGTGACCAACATCTGGCCTCTTATTGGAATAAGGTTCCTCTGGTGTCTTCATCTCAAGTATCTGATGTGGGCTACAATTTTGAACATAAAATGTTGTGTTGCATGCCTCAGCACACAAGTGTAGTGGTAGGCCCCAATCATGTAACATTTCCCTTAGTGCCCTTACTATGCTTTTGTTCTTCCTCTCAACCACCCCATTCTATTGAGGGTTATGGGGTCTCGTCAACTCTCATTTAATTCCTTCCACTGCAAAGAAGTTATTAAACTCATTTGAGACATACTCACCACCATTATCACTCTGTATATCTTTAACCTTATTTCTTGACTCTTTCTCCACCAATTCTTTGAACTCACAAAATTTGTGAAAGTTTGATCCTTTTTTTGCATGAAAAATATTCATCATTTACAAGAATGGTCATAAACAAATATAACATAATACCTATGTTTACCCATGGATGCTATCGAGAATGATCCACACACATCTTAATGGACTCTCTCTAGAATATACTATGCTCGACAGTGGTGTATTTTCCCAAAGTACACCCCTTGCATGTATCAACTTTCTCAAGCGTACCTTTGGGAAGACCAGTAGATATTTGTTGCAATATCTTCAAATCCCCATGATGCAAGTGGCCCAATCGCCTATGCCACAACTCGTCAACGTCTTGGCTCTGCATATTTTCTGCTTTTGAACTCAAAGCAGCACACTCCTCTACATCTAGCTTATATAGATTCTTCACACGAAATTCTATCTTCTTCACTTGACCAGTGGCTATGTGTTGAAGGAATGCCTTTCCTTTTGAGAAGATCACTTCATAGCCTCTATCGTCAAGCATGGAAATGGATACCAAGTTCTTCTTCAGCACGGGGACATACATAACATTATTCAAGGTGAGTGGATCCCCATGCTCCCTCTGAAAAGAAATCATGCCCAATCCATAAACACTATACTTCTTGTCGTCACCCATCTCGATATGCATTTGGAGATCTTTATCCTCCAAGTCATTGAATACCTCTTTGTCACCAGTCATGTGGAATGAAGCTCCACTGTCTAAGTACCATACACTTCCCAACATTGATGACACCATGCATGTAATGAAGCAAAATTCCAATTCGAATTGAGAGGCCAAAGCCTCACCTGCCACTCCTCCTGAGGACTTCTCCTTGGACTTCTTGAGGGGACAATTTGTAGAAAAATGTCCCATCTTATGACAATGAAAGCATTTAACTTTTGTGATATCTTTCTTCTTACCTCCATCATAAGAATCTAATTTGGAATGGGAAGTTGTCCCTTTCCCCTTTCTTGCCTTAATTTCTAAGGCATAGTTCTCTTCATCATCAGTATTTGATGAAGAGCCATCCCTGGTGTTCCTCCTGATCTCCTCTTGCATCAAATCTGACCACAGTCATTCCCAATCTGGTAGTTTCTCCCAAGCATTGACAAAGTCCTGATAACTATGCCAAGTATTTGGGAGTCCTAGAAGAGAAAGACTCACCATATCCTCCTCGACAACCGTGATTCCAACACTTCCAAGTTCATCATGACATTGAGTGAACTTGGTTAAGTATTTGGAAATAGTCTCACCTTTCTCCATTTTGATTTTTCGAAGTTTGTCCTTCAGTGCCAATTTCCTTTGGTCATTGTTTTTCTGATGCAAATTCGTCAATATTTTCCACATAGCATGTGGAGTTTCCTTTCCATGGAGACTCAAGACAATGTGGTCTCAAAGTCCCTCAAGGATTATTTGCCTTGCCTTTGCCACACACTTCTTCCACTCAGCCAAGTTTTGTGCATCTATAGTTGCTGGCTTGGGGACTTCTTGATCAATGAATTCCTTCAAGCCATTATCTTCTAGCACAACCTCCATCCTGTCTCTCCAAGCTATAAAATTCGAGCTTCCTTCCAAGGCATACTCGAGCCTCAAATCATAGAACCCCATCTGCTGATCCTGAAGTATGAAATGCAAATTTGAATTTCACTAGTAATCCTGAACTCAGAAACTTCAAAATCTCCTCTAGTATACTATTCTCAGCTCCGATACCATGTAGATTTTCTTATAGATTCACAAGCTGATGCAATGTACTAAAGAAAGAGACAAGAATATACTTCTACTCTTTACAGTGGAAGCACATAAAGATCGAGCAAAACAATAATCGACAAGAGGAAGAGAATCAAATACACATAACACATTAAATATCTGAGGAAAGCCACAACTCAAAACCCCACTATCTGTATTGCATATATTGGAAAATCAAGATGAGATTACAATGTGTTTTCTCACAAGAACAATCCCGGCACTCAGTGAAATCAATCTCCAACTCACAAGCAATCTCTTGGCCAACACTTAGCCAATTTACCAGCTCTCCAAGTCCCTATTTCCTTGCGCAATTCCTATGGTTGATTAGCCCATCTTAAAGGGAAATAAGTGCATCCAAAATTGTGCAATCCCTTCCAAGCTCAGTTCCTAATTGCATGAACACACTGTACAACTCAGAAAAATCTAGAACAAATAGTACATTGTCCCTGAACTCTAGTCTCAACTAGGTCTTTCTCAGAATCGACATGAATGAGTTTCTGATGAGGGAATCTTCAGTTAACTGGAGTAGCACTAGTTAATGAATTAGTGCACCAACTGACTGTTAACTCACTATTAGTTCCTCAAATAGTTTGGAACTAATTTAACTAGACTTAACTCAGTAAATTGAGTTAATTAATTACAACTTCATACTTAGCTCATCATGTACCCCAATAATATAGGGAGAACATATACATGACTTTGAAAGACTTCCAACTCGAAATTCTTAAGCTAATTAAGTTAATTAAACTTAATTAACTATTTACAAGTTGCGATGAGAATAGAATTCGATTTTAATTCACAGTTTAATTCAAGGACAAATTAAATTGGAATTTCTTGTTGTCATTTCTCAACACACAATTATTCCAAGAAAATCACATTAGTTAAAATAATTTGTTAGTGATTTAATAAACTAGATTTTCACTCTTAAAGATTCAACTTATTTACTTATTTGCAAAGAACATGGACTTTTAACAAATTAAAAATATTTGAAATATTTATATAAAAATTAAAAATATATAATTTCTATTAATATAAATATAATAAAACTAATATCCTTTTTTATTATTAAAATGACTTCCTTAACCCTCTCATTTCATCAACTAAAATAAATCTTGAAATGATTGTCTGACTTTTAATTTTCTCAACCTAAAACAATATTAAACTTATAAGCGACAAAAAAATAAAATATGAAGCCAAGAAGATAATATCAATGAAGAGAAGAAGATAATATCAATCTTAATGAGTCAACCAGGTAGTTTAGAAACACAATGAAATATAAGCCAAATATAAATATAAATATAAATATAAGACAATGGGGTCTTAGCTAAACAAGGATCTTTAGTAGTTTGAAATGTTTTTTAATGTTCAAGCCTTTTATCCTTATAAGGCTTTATTAAGTAAAAACTCTGCAACCAAGTAATTTAAATGGTAAATTTTCCTAAAATAGCTGAAACTAATGGACTTCACAAAATTAGGTGTAAATCAAGTGAATAAATGAAGATAGCCAACGTTAAAGTGGAAATGGCTATTATAATGTGTGGGGGTGGAAATGACTATTATAATGTGTGGGGTACATCACATAAATACTATTCAAAATTGCAAACAAATCCTTCTATTTGGAGGAACATGAAATCCATGTTTTTAAATAGCCTACATTAAAAAAGAATATAATGGAAAAAACCATGGGTTAAGAATACTATGGTTAAAACCACAGACTAATACAATGACTCAAAAAATATTTTTATTTTATTTTAACATATTGTTTTTTTTTTAATCATATTGCTTATAGAAGAAGACAACATCTCTTCCATAGTGGACTAGACAACACTTCTCAACATAATAAAAAAGCGAATAATTTTATTAAAAAAAAAAAATATTATGTTATATTTTAAGATAAAATATTATATTCAAAATTTAGAATAAAAAAATTGTCAAACTAGCCGTTTCAAAGTTAGCGGTTAGTCAATAAATCTATGAATTTTATTTTTTTTAACTGATAAGTGGGTGAATCCTGAAAATCACGCTTACCCTGTGGCTGAGAGGCCACAACTCAGGGGCATCTAAGCCGTCAAAGCCACCCTGAAAATCACGCTTACCCTGTGGCTCAGAGGCCACAACTCAGGGGCATCTAAGCCGTCAAAGTCACCCTGAAAATCACGCTTACCCGGTGGTTGAGAGGCCACAACTCAGGGGCATCTGGGCTGTCAAAGTCACCCGGGGACTGCACCCGGCCTGAGCCACGCTTACCCTGTGGCTGAGAGGCCACAACTCAGGGGCATCTGGGCTGTCAAAGTCACCCGAGGACCGCACTCGGCCTGAGCCACACCAGTGGAAACCATGCTGGATTTTTGGTATCGATGAGACTAGAACCGGTGACCTTTGCTTACGGAGCACCTTAACAACGTGCTCCTTCAACGACTGTTCTATATCTCTTTGATAATAAATCTATGAATTTTATATATTATAGTTTTATTCTATATAATACTTAAATTATTTTATTTTAATATTTATAGGAATAAAAATAATATAAAATATAAAATAGTTAATACCTCTTATCTATAACTAACTGCTAATTTAATAATCATTTAATTTAATTTAATATTTATATATTTGTATATATATTTATTAATAAAAATTAAATTAATTATAAAATTATTAAAACTTCTATGTAAATTCATACATTCCTTTAATTATTTTTTAATTTAATATAGTTATACCCTGGGTCCTATCTAACTAGCCGTTTCCCTGTCAAAGTTAGCCGTTAGATTATAGTCGTTCTGCTTTGAGTATTTAAGATGCACACTCGATCTAATTCTTCAACTTGTCCTAACAATGAACCACACTGGTGGGTTTGAAACGGGTCAACAAATGAAATTTCATGTGATTTACACCCAAAAATCTCTCATAAAATTGATATGGATCAGAGAAGCCTCAATTCAACAAGTTAATAAACTATTTTACTTTAATTATCAATTTAATTTATTTTTATTTTTATGTAATTTGATGGAGTCAAAATGTTAAACAAAACAGGGCATTACAACATATCCACCATACTAAACTAGAAAGCACCTCTTATTAAATTTACACATTTGTAATGTATATATAGTATTTAAATTCACCTGAAACTTTTTTTTAAAAGTAATAAATTGAAATTTGGAATTTTGCAAAATATCTCAAAAATTATATTAGGTGACACAATTGGAACAAGTGTATAAATTTAATATCATAAAAAATTGATTAAAAAAATTAAACATCTTATGTATAAAATAATTTAAATGGTTTTAAAAAAATATTTAAATAAAAATGTTCATTATAAATTTAATATTAATATTTTTAAATTCCATAAAATATGAATTTTAAATTTAAATCTTTTTAAGGAATCATATTTAACGCGTGCATCACATACAAAGGGAGTCAAAAGAATAAAAGATGGGACTAAATTAATATAATATATACTGTTACCTTTATATAAGGGTAAATTCATATGTAAACGTGAAAAAGAGGGCGGCCCCGTTGAAAATGAAATGGATTAGAATTTGTTGGAATCACAGCCCCGCCGGCCGTGGAAGAGAAGCATGGGTTAAAAGCGAAAGCAAATACCTAGCATGCGGCTATTCGGACAAACATGTGGGCCGATGACAACCGGGTACAGCCCTATCACGGAAAAAGAAATGGTGTCCACGAGTGGAATATCAACGCTTTATGTATGGATCTCTCTCATCACATCATCCATAGTGAATTAGTTCCCCCAACCACTATAAATAGTTCTTCATTAGTTACACCAACTAGAATTTGATTACCTATACACCATGTTGTTGAGTTTGATGGCCCATGTACCACTCATAGCATTGCAGTATGGATATTGACCCCATTTTGTATTTGAATTGTACATGAGAAAAGTCAACAGTTTGCAATTGAGATTATTTCTATAACCAAAATCTAATGTGACCTCCCATATGACTTTATGTGAGATAACAAACTACGTACAAGTTTGGTTAAGATTTCAAATACCATCACATTTTTATTGCAATTCAAGTGGAGGATTATTTTGTTGAAATTGATAGTGAGTAAATAAAAAAAACCAAATTTTACTGGTTTGGCTAATGGTGTTGGTGTAATGTCTTTTCTTATTATTTTTTATTAATTTAGGGTGGATGGGAGGTGTTACTTTCATTTAACCCAATTTCTAAGGTTTTGTTATGGAAAATGGGCTACAATTTTTTTCAAATTTCAATTGCCTTGAAACTAGCTACTAATGCCACCATTGCATTTGGCTCATCAAGAACTTTTCAGCAATAAAGACTATGATTTTGCAGCCTCCCGGTCTAGGCCTATGCGCATTAGTATAACCACTCTAGGCAATAAGTGAACCACAACCACTTTCATGAATTCCTACAAATATACATATATGTGTAAAGGCATGATTTCTCTCATTGTAACTCAACGACACAGGGCCATTCACAACACAAGCCATTCATTACAAAATTAACCAGTGACAACAGAGAATACACCTCTTTCTCACCATAATCATGAATATGTATCCATTCATCTACACAATAGGGACATACATTCCTCATTTCTATCACATGCATGTTATCAACAACATTAGTCATTATATTGCAATCATATACATAAGAACATAAGTAAACAACTTATCTTTTGAAGTAAATGGTTGGCAACTAAGAGTGGCACTCCAACTCTCCACCCAAGCGTAGGCTAGTTGCATGGCTATCATTTCTTGCATCCAACCACCCCTAAGTCAAGTTCAAATTCTGAGGAGGTAATTTTCTTAGGAGTTCTTAACCACTTACTCACATATGAAGAACATAGCCTATTTCTCAGGTGTTCTCAACAACTCTCAACTATTACACCACAGTGGCAGCTCTTGACCAACAATAAACAACATAGGATCCATGTGCAGCATAGAGAGTCTTTGTTCAGTCTTGGAGAGAGATATGTATTAATAAAAAGGCGGGTTATTAGTTGCATTTCTTATGTAGGAGTAAGAGCGCACTTATCCAACAACTTTCAATGGTGCTCAAACCTGTGTTCTCAGCCCTAAGGCTACATTAGGTATTATCAACCCACTAGTTTTGGGGTGCGTCAACTTATCGGTAAGTTCTCAAACAGCTAGTCTCCAGTGGTTTATCAGCCTCGGGGAAAGCCACAGCCTTGGTGATTCTCAACTAGCAAGCCCCATAGGCTTCCTAGTATGTTTATCGCTCAAGAATCCCTACTCCACTAAACTCTCTACTGGCATCAACATATAGGCTCAACACAGGCCTCACAAAGCACACAGGCACAACACAGGCCTCACCAATACACAAGCACAACATAAGCCTCACAAACACATGCACAACATAGGCCTCACAAATACACAGGAACAACACATGCCTCTCAAGCACATAGGCACAACACAGGCTTTCGGTACACACTGGGTTCCACAGGCATAGTTAGAAGCCCACACACATATAATAATACAGAGGAACCAAAGACACCCATCTTCTATTATTCTGCTTAGTGCTCTTCTTCCCCCCCCTCAGTTTTGTGCATACCTTGCCTCTATTTATCCTATCCCCAACTTCGCTTACATGTTGTCTCTGTCAACACGACCCACGAGGTATTTTGCGGACTTGTCCTCTAATTAGGAGCCCATTTCCTCCATTAACTACCTGCAACAACAGGTTGTCCCTTCCAAGAGGTATTTAGTTGATAACTTAAATGCAACGTATGGCTTACAAGCAACTCCTCCTCGTGCAGACCTCTAAATTTGTGTCCCATCTTAGTTGATCATTCATTATTTACAAGAATTTACTATTCATAATAGTATTTACAAGATGCTTGATAGAAACTGTTGTCATAGACCCCACCCCCTTAGAGGAACACTATCCTCGGTGTTTTATACCCAAACACACAACATTAAGAAGAGATTTACATACACAACTCTATTCACAGTTACATTTATAGTCATATTTACATTTTCTTAACCTACAAACAAAAATGGGTATGATACCTTCAATTTCTCGGCCATCTCCCATGTGGCCTCCTCTAGTCCAAAGTGTCTCCACTACACCTTGACCTACTTGATTATTCGATTACGGAGTACTATCTACCTCTGATCTCGAATGCACTGAGGTTATGGTTGGAACTCTCCCTTTGGTTCTACCTATAGCACAAACCAATCAATCACATGATTAACATCCTGTACATAACTTTTAAGTAAAGAATCATGGAAAACATTATGAATCTTCAGTGTAGGTGGCAAGGACAATCTATATGTCACTAGTCCTATTATCTGTAAAACTAGAAATGGCCCACAAAACCGTGGTGCCAACTTGGCACACGACCTAATTTTCAAGGATATTTTATTGGGTTTGAGTCATAGGTAAACATGCTCCCCTACTTTAAACTCTTTATGCACTCTATGCAGGTCGGCATAGCTCTTTTTCCTATGTTGAGTCACCTTTAACTTTTTCCTGATGGTTACCATTTCATGTTCCATGTCTCCTAGCATATCATACCCAATATGGACTCTATTCACTAGATCACTCCATCTAATAGGAATGTTCTACCTCCTACTATAAAGAGCCTTGAATGGGATCATCCATAAGGATCCCTGGTACACATTGTTCTAAGTGAACTCCATCAGTGGGAGGAACTCTTCCCACTTAGTTAGTAGATGACACACATCCTCAACATATCTTCCAACACTCTGTTTGTCCTCTCAGTTTTCCCATCTGTCCACAGATGGTAGTTTGTGCTAAAGGCCAATTCTGTCCTCAGACCAATAAACAATTCTTTCGATAATTTAGAGGTAAACCTTGCATCTCTATTACAGATAATTTTCTTAGGAACTTTGTGTAATCTATCTCTCATTTATAAAAACATGTGCAACATTTCTGGTTGTATGAGTGGATTTAACAATGATAAAGTGAGTTGTTTTGCTTAAATTTTCCACCATGACCATAATGGAATCATGTTTCCTTGTGGTCCTTGGAAATTCAACAATAAAATCCATAGAAATTACTTCCCACTTCCATCTTGGAATGAGAATTGGTTGTAGCAATCCTGTTGGATTCTTACATTCTACTTTTAGTTGCTAACACTCTATACATTTAGCAATGTATTCAACCACATCTCTCTTTATACCTAACTAATAATATGACTTTTTCATGGTTGTTAGTACTTTTCAATAATCTAGATGACTAGAATATGGGCTCTCATGAAATTCAACTAGGATGAGTTCCCTCACATCATTGTCACAAGGTATATACAACCAATTTTTGAATCTCAACAAACCATCCTCAGAGACTGAGAAATTCTTACTCGTTACTCCCTTTGGCTCTTGTTTTGAATTTTTTTTACTTGTTGGTACCACTTGTATATCCCCTCTGCCTCTTTAATCTTTTACTGAAGTTTACTTTCACATGAACTTATGACTGCCACATGTGATATTTGCAATCTCCTACTGAGTGCGTCAACTACTTTATTTTCTTTTCCCTTTATATATTTGATTTCAAGGTAAAATTCACTAATTAGTGCCAACCATCTTTCATACATAGCATTTAGCTTTGGTTGGTCAAACATGTACTTCATCCCTCCATGGTTTGTCATCAATATGAATTTTCTCTCAATGAGAAAATGCCTCCACGTCTTTAGTGCATGAACTATTGCCACCAATTCTAAATTATGAGTTATATAGTTCTTCTCATGTCCATTCAATTTTCTAGATTCACAATAGACATCTTGACCCTCTTGCATCAAGACTCCACCAAGTCTTTCCTTGTAGGAATCTATGCATACTGTTATCACTCAGGTTGTCCCTAGGCTCCTGTAGGGATACAACCGAGGTAACCACAAACCAATCTTTGGATTGCAGGTTCTAGCCCACCTACAATTAGAGAGGGCTCTCTCTTAATGATTCAACTTTGTTGATGATTTTAGGCTAGCTTTTGGCTCAGGGGTTTTTGTTTTTGTTTGGATGGAAGGAAAATGCTTTCAGGCAGAGAGGAAATTTATGAAGTGATAAGTTTCAAACCATTGGGCATGGAGTCATGGGTTAGGATTATCAGTGCGTCTTTCTCGTCATAAGAGAAATAATGAAGGAGAATAGCTGCTCATAACACAATCTTCAGACTAAAAGGATGAATGATATGTAAGGAATGAGAGGCACTTAAGAATCTCTCATTTAACTTAACAAAGGGAAAGATGATCTCTATCTAGGGGCAATGAAGAATCCTTGGATAACTGTCTTGGGTTAAGGCAAACATGAGCCATGTGGAATTCATATTTACGCTTAAACAAAGGAAAACATAAAGAAACAACAGAAATTGAGCATAGAGTGTATTTAAACAAATTCTAATCTAGTCTTTCTTTCTACTGTTTAAGAGCGTAATTCATGAATGAAAACAGAGGTAAGAAGCACTTATTGAGTTACGCACAGCACGAGAATTCCATAATCACTCTCCAACCAGTAAACACAGTGAACAATCCGTTCTCCAAGGCTCATAAGCAGTCTTTGATTATAGAAACTTATCAGATATTACAGTGCGAGTCTCTCCCGGAGCAAAATCAGCTAGAGATAGCTTGTTGACTAATCAAACAACCAACCACCCGTAATACAGTATTCAGGCTGTCTTTATAGTGCAAATATCTCAAACTATTTATTACCAATTGACCTAAAACAGGTCTGCAAAAAGAGCTTTCTAAACCTAAAATTGTGCCAAAATTAAATGCAGGTAAATATCTATTGAACTGTGTCAGAGGTAGCTGGATTAAAAGGAGTGCAATCTGGCCCTTGTAGCCCCGATGCAATACTGCTGGAATAACTGTGCTTTGGGATCTGCAGTTCTGTTCTGGTGCGAGTTAAATGTGCAATAACCATGATTTGAGAGTTTTGAGTGGCCTTACCCTCTTTCTTTGACTTTGCTGGAAGGTATTAAATTTTCTCCTGCTTTGGGCCACTATTAAGATCTTCGTTGATACTCTTTGCTGCTACATTGATGGTCTCCGCCTCTTTCGATACTCTTTGATGTGTTTTCTCTCTGTGAACTTGATCTGATACACTTTAATCTCTGACTCTGGTCTCTTCCTGTCTTCAAATCGGTTTAATTTGGAAAAATCGGGCAATTTCGGGCCTTTTCGGTGCAAAACGGGCCAAGGAATCAAAAGATTCCCTAAAGATTCCCCAATATGGCCTATTTCCCGTAGCGATGCGCGATTGCACTAATCGCGCATCGAAAACTGCCTCCGTTTCTCATTCCGGAGCTCCGAAGCACGATTTTTCTTCTTGCGCGAATTTTCGGTTTTTTGGCTGCTGACATCAGCATGACGTCAGCAGTACGGCGGATGACGTCAGCATGCTGACGTCAGCAGTGGGGTCCTTTAGTACGGATGTGACGTCAGCATGCTGACGTGGCAGTACGGCAGGGTGACGTGGCAGGGTGACGTGGACCGAGCGAGGCAGGGTGAGGTGACGTGGAGGCGACCTGGCAGGATGAGGTGACGCTCCTGTTATGTGAGGGGAGGGCGGTTTTCCCTGTGCGTCGGACCGCCTTTGGTATGGAGGTGGTTTCTGTCAGGGGTGGCCCGATGCAATGGACATCGGGTGGTAACCTACCACCGTAATCGGGCGCGCGATGTGATCAAGGACCGTCGAATCTGGGGGAGGCGATCCGACGGTGGACAGGAAAGGGAGATGCACGGGGTTTAGCAAAGGCGTGCGCGTTAAAGACTTAATTTTTCACGGCGTGGTGGGTTTTTAACTTTAGAAAATGGGTAAATGTGTTTGCGCGGTGAAAACTTATCAAACAAACATTAATATTTTTCACAGAAGAATGCGCGGGGAGGGTTATTTAGCATTTGGAAAGGGTTCCCTTAGTGTTTGGAAGGGGTCCATACACACTTGGGAGTGGAAATTTTTG